>BLKR01002950.1:0-168545 GCA_011170035.1 Teleogryllus occipitalis
GAATGCTGGAACAGAGGTCAGGGGCCGCGGGTCTCTGAATCAGACATGGGCCTTTGACCGCGCGCGAGCTTTCCTTCCTCTTTCCTTGTCATACCATCAGCTCTTACATGCACTACACTTTGCTTCGGAAGCTTAGAGTTTGTCGCGGCTGGGGCGGTGCCTTGCTCGTGGAAGATACCTATAGGTTTAGAGATAAAAATGCCCTACACTTACGGGGATAATCACCATAGCAGTTGACGCGCCTGAAAGGAAGAAGTAAGAAATCAATCAATCTCTGTACCGCGAATCGCGAGATGTCCAGGAGAGCAGCGGTTCCTTCACACATTGATAGTACTTCCGCCAGATGTGCATCAACTGCGTATCAAATGCTACGGAACTAGTTGCGGTTTAACAGCGTGCACACATTTACTCCGTATTTTCGCCGTCAACCATCCTACATGTCATAATGTAGTTATAACGATTAGCGGATACATTGTAAAATTGTTAATATCAAAACCAAAAGTTGAGAAAAACACTCCCAGCCGAAACTTCCTTCCTAGGACCTCCAAGGTCCTAGGTTCGAGTCCTGACGGCGGCAGGATTTTCGACACTAGCTTTTCAGCTAGGTCGAATTCAGTCGCTGTCTGGAGGAGAATTCTAGCGGCCGGCTGCTCTGATCGGTAGTTTTCCGTGGTTTCTCCGATCAACACCAGGCGAATGCCGGAGCAGTACCCTACCAAACGGGCCACGGACCGCGCGCGATCTTTCCTTCCTCTTCCTTGTCCTATCCTCTCCCCTTTACACACACACTTATACTAACATGCACTACACTACCACATATTCCTGGAGACCAGTCGGGAACTTAGAGCTTGTTCCGCTGGGGCGGTGCCCCGCTGGTGGGAGAGTCCTGGTTAGGGGGAAACCTCACTAGCCGACGGTAGGTCGGCGCCGGATCTCGCCATCCAGCGAGGGAAGATCACCGCCATCTCCCGATAGAAAAAACATGCACTACACTAACGGGACTAAAGATTAAAGCGGTTGACGCGCCCGGAAACACGAAAAAAACCAAATCAAACCAAACCTAGGACCTCCAATAGTGGAATTCCAGCCGTGTTCACGTGGAAGTTCGTGTGTTGTTTGCGGGATCGCTGAACGCGGATCGTGTTTTCCCGAGACCGCAGCTTCCTTCCCGACGCACCGGCCGCGCCAAGCCTCCGTCCAGGGCGACGCATGAACCACGTGCAGTCATAAAACCGGGAGTCACTATACTCCAATCTAAACATAGTGGCACATCAAGGTCACGAGCTGGAAGGAGAGGGGGACATTGTCATCCAACCGGGAGCTCCAATAGAAAAAAAATTAAGTCTTAACGAAGCTCCCGAATGGATGAATGCGTCCGCTTCTCCGACCAGCTCGTGACCTTGATGTGCCACTATATTTAAATCAGGGTTTAGTCTCGGGACAGCGACCTCTACTCGAAACTTCCACGCGAACTCTACCTCCGGGCACTTCTGCACGCAGTGCACACCTCCGATCTCCTTTGCGTACATTGTTTAGCTTTGCGCTGTGGTCTCAATTTCCGAAATCAGTTCCCCCGAGTACTATTGAATCGCATTTTAATTCTCCAGTTTGCCGTTTCATCTGTGGTAAGTGAACGACTACCTGAGTGAGAGTAATAATCTGAGGTTTTTAACTGTCGATTAGTATAACCAGATGAACCACCTGTCGGTTATATGTCAGTATTCAACAAGAGTGAATCTACGTGTAGTTTTGTGAAAATATTTTGCGCCAAAATAAGTTGGTTATTGGTAAGTATTTAACATCAACGCGGGCCTAGAAGCATATGTCGGCAAGAATTTCACACAGTTAGGGACCTACCTGCTAATGTTTTAGTTTTGTATCATTATAACAGTACATATCTCTGCGAGTCATTGACACCGAGGTGGATCTACTATCATTGTTTGTGTTTCTTTGTGTTTCTACACCGATATGGAACTGTTTGAATTTGTTGTGTGGTATTTTGGGCAGGTTGTATGTGTCTTGGTATATTTTATTTACTTTTTCGATTTATTTTGTTGTTGATACGTACGTGGATAAGTAAAACTGTATACTATTCACTTATTTTGCTTGTTTATTACTGACTTACTAAGCTTAAACTATTACATGGGCGAGGAAGCCAAATTAGGCGTCTCTGTTAATACTCAATATCTGCGAATGTTTTCAGGAATACATCGAAAGGAAATTTGTTTTGGATTCGGGTTGGTTGTGTACGATTTCGGCCGAGGTTGAGTGCGTTTAACGTGGAAATTTGTGGTATGGAAAAATAGAAGTTAGAGGCGAGGTAATTGATATGTTGGCTATGGCTTCCATGGATAGTTTTTTGTGGAGTTGGTCGTGGGTGACAAACCAAGGGGCGCGGATAATTATCCTTAGGAACTGGTTTTTGAAGATTCGTATTTTGTAAATGTTAGTTTTAGCGGCATTAATACAGATGGGGCTTGCGTACAAAAGAGGTCAAAATATGGTTTTAAATATTGTTATGGCTGTGCTATACGGTAGTGAGGAATTTCTATTGATAGTAGGTTTTAGTTAGAGAAATTTTATTTTTGCTTGATTCACTTTGGTTCCATGTTTTTTCCGGTTACGTTTTGTGTCTATGTGGAGTCCGAGATATTTAATTGTGTGGTTCTGCGGATGCCATATTCCTGGTTTGTTGTTTAGTGTCCAGGGGTGGGAGGAGTGTATGGTCTGAGGGTAAATATTTTGGCAGCGAGTTTTAATGGATTAAGTTGAATTTTTAGTTTAGCGGTCCAGCTGTAGATTAGGTTACGATATAGTTGCTTCGTAATACTTATCTTATGTAGATAGGGTCCTAAGAAAAATAGCGCCGTGTCGTCCGCAAATTGGACGATTTTTATTCAATTTTGTGTAGGTAAGTCTGCTACGTAGATATTGAACAGAATGTGGGATAATGGTGATCCTTAGAGGAGTCCTGCATTTATTTGCCTGGGGTTTGAGTGGTGATTATTGACATTAACTTGAAAGGTTCTGTTAGAAAACTGTGGATAGTTGTGGTGATGTAATGAGAGGTTCCAATTTTTACTTCCTCGCATACATACGTATATACGGAGTAATATACGTAGTAATTATGCAACGCTGAGCGAAAAAAAGCAGAATTATCGGCAGAAAAAAATTATTGCTGGGCTCTGATAACGAAAAAGTGGATAAATCTTGTTGCTAAATTAAAATAAAAAATCCTCTAACATAATATGTAGCCAGAATCACTGTTTTGTGGTTCCTTCTTGCCAAAAAGTCAATTGAAAGCAATACGTCGATCTGTCCGTCCGTCTGAGAACACCACTAACGTTTAAACCATGCATAGAATATTTTCAAAATTGAAGAAACCCCTGTCCATCTGGCTCTAGTTGAAGCTTTGAGAATTTGAAAAACATTCTTTAAAATTTGTGGGTACTTTACATGAAGCCCACCGGACATTTTCAAAAATTTCTCAAAAACAGCTCAATTCTTTCTTTAAATTTCTTGTAAGACTAGAGTAATATACTCTTATAAAGGTGGTATGGGTCCGATTTTCATGGTCAACACTGAATTCTCAAAAATTTCAAAAGTACCAATTTTTTTGGTCGTCTTCCTACTTCTATGAAATTGAAGACAGATTTTTCCTTCAAATGAAATTTGTTGTCCATAAATAGTTCTTTCATTAGAACACGTAGATATTTTGCAAATTTCAGTAGTTTCCGTGCAATATTGCGTGCAATATTTGCAATATTAAACAATAACAAAAACATTTTCTCAAAAATGGCTCCAAAGATTTTCTGTAAGTTTTTGGTTGGGTTTTTGCCAAATGTTCTTTATAAGATGACACACGCGCCATATTGCTGTTCTCTTTTGTTTCTTCAAAATTTACAAAAATGTAATTTTTTTACTTGTCTGTAACGTCGGTAATTTTATATTAGACACAATTTTATCACATTATTATACCTATGAGTACATGTGCTTTACATAATGTCATATAAAGTTCTTCAAAACTCAACAATTTTCTGCGAAAATGAGTTTAAAAAATCGGAATTTTTAGAAACGCTCAAACGCAATTTTTTCAAAGCGACTCCAATTTTTTTCTTCAAATTTTTACAATGGATAGTGTTAATTAAACTGTTTAATATGGCGTGATTTTCATTTTGGTATTCGGGTTATTACGTGGATGTCAAGAATTCATGGACTGGTTTCGATTTTGGGAATTTGATATGTGAGTGAAATTATTGATTGAATTAGTTTGCGGTATATTTGGGAAGTCTGAGAGGGATTTAAAAGAGGGTGGGGTGTAGAGATTTTATTTTCATTTGTATTATTTCTAGTTGTTCGAGGGATTTTTTTTCACTAATGTTCTTATAATCTTTGCAAAAATGGTCTCTAATATCTGCTTTATGCTTTCCCTGGCAGTAAGCACAAAGCGGGTTTTCGTTCTTGCGGGTGCATATAACAGGGTAATGATTACATGCTTGAAATGCGCAGTGAATTTTATGATTACAGTGTGACCATAATCTAAACACCTTTGACGCTGTATTGGTCCTTTGGTTTTTTTCGGTAAAAACTCAGATTGTAAATTGTATTTATAGTTGACTCAATGGGTGCTGCGCTACTAAATTCAGCTGCTACTATTGCGATTGGTTTATTATTCTTGTTTAACTTAATGATTTTTATTATTGAAGGGTGTTGTGATTCTGTCTTCTTTTATATCGACTTTGGAAATTGTTGGATGAAAATTTAAAAAATACAGTATTTATTAGCGAAATCATTATATGTATGAAACCTTCTTGGTATTAAATATTATACAAAATTCCTAGTCTGTTGCAGAGCCTGAGTTTATTTTAATTTTATTGTTTATCACATCATTAAGGACATTTTGTGTAACTTTACTTTTCAGTGAATTTACAAAGTTGCTGACTTTAGAATATTAGCTACGTAAATGGGTGGGATTAGCTGGGATTATTTGGTGGTTGCACTTTTCCTCGAGATACGGAAATCTACTGCTTATAGGGCCATCACCGATTTCACCGAGTTCGCCGAACTTGTTTCCTACGAATGCGTTATACGAGTGGAGGATTTTGATATTTCACTCGTGAATTCACTGGCACGATTCATTACCTTGGTTTCGGTTTCTCTTGCACTATCACTGGCACTGACTGACCTTTTGTTTCGTTGATGGGAGGCAGGAGGTTCAGCCCCGAAGAGCGAGTTTTGTTGATTGAAGGCTGGGCTGATGATGCCCACCCCGCTGGGTAGAGCTGGCGTGGTGACGTTGCTGGTGCCCATTGCCGCGCTGGTATCCAAAGAAAGGCTCCCATAGACGGACGCGGAAGATCCGCAGCCTACGCGGATTGACCGCAGCGGAAGTTTCGCGTCACGTGTTGCCTTATGAGCACGTTCAGACCTGCGCGGCACGCGAGCGTCGCGGCAACGGAATGGCAGCGTTTAATCGGCGGCGAAATTTGTAACGCAGTCAGACGCGTTTCTTCTGCTGCAGCTCGACTTTCGTGGAAGTCCGCCCGTGTTCGGGAGTCTTCGGTCCCCTCTGAGTCGAGTGACCTTATCAACCGTCACCAAACGCTGGCTCATAATTGAAAGGTTAGAACGAGCCCGCGAATTCCGCGGCCGCGTCTAGCTCGGAACTTTCCCTGCCGCACCCGCAGCGGATCAACCGCGCCGGTCTGTGCGAGCCTGAAGTCAGCTCTGGTTGCACATCTCCGTTGACGTGTGAATTGTGCCGTGTGTATAGGACTTGGCTAATTGCCTGCCCTGTGGATGGGTCTATGGCATATGCCGTAAAACTTTGCCCTGATAATTTGAAACGAAACAGGGGTAATAGCAGTTATAGCACTTGTAGTCTATAGCACGTTTTCTGTTATGGGGGAGCGCTGTTGAGCAGGTTTGCACTGCTCGAGGTCTCGTGCTGGAAATAAATAAGATAAATTTATTTCAACTGCAATTGGGTGTAATTCGGTGGCAGTTAATTCCATAAATAAGATAATAAATGTAATGCAAATAATATAATAATGGTAATAATAATGCTAAAATATCAATAACAGTAATAATAATATAAAAACTGCTGATTCTTAAAACATTAAATTACATGAAAAAGAAAAGAAACGTCTATCATCTAAAGCCGCACTGAGTATTTATACAATAAAGACCGCACTGCACTATCCTTCACTTCATTTCACTTCACTAAAACACTGAAAACATTTCCTTCATTATTTGTCTGCTCTACACTGCACGACACCTCACTTCACTGTATAACTTAATTTTCGTAGTTAACTACCTCATTAACTTAAAAATACCCTAAGTTTATTTCCTAAACTGTTGAACGCTTTGAGGAAAGGGTTCAAAGGTTTTTGCAGGCAATCTATTCCAAATCCTTGTCGTTCGATTTGTGAAAGAGAATTTCCCGACATCCGTTCTCTGCGGTCTTAAATTTATTTTGTGCCTGGGATCCCCTCTACCGATGTACGTAGAAATATTAAATATTTAGCCGCCGTTTGATTTCTTTACAAGCTGGATGACCGCTATAAGCTTTAAAAAGTCTTAATGGTATATTTTATACTAATGTTGATCTGATTGACATTGCCTTGGATCTCTTTATAGACTGGAGCAAGGCTTATTTGTTTTGTATTTTACTGCAAAATGAACTTAAGTGCCGCTGTTGGAAATAATTTAACTTCACGGTAGGCCTAGTGGCATTTTATAACAATTATTTTACACCGTACGCGCACTTATGAGTAAAGGCCGGATTTTTATGTAATTACATATTTTTTGTCTTTCTACTTAACGTTATCAAAACTGAAATGTTGGCGATTCGTCGCCATCCTAACACAATATCAATTTGTTTCGTTACATATTTTACAAATTTTGCTATTTTCGCAAAATATTTTTTTAATTTATCAATTTTCTTCAATTTCATTACATATTTTTATTAAAAGAAGTATTTAAAAAAACCTATTTTTTCTCCCCATACTAATTACTAAGAGCTGTCGACTCGAGGTGCTCTACATTAAGACGCGATCAAATGTTTTACAGTCCTGTGCCCCTGCTTCAATTATCTCAGTGCCGGGAAGTGCGCGAATGAGATCATTTTCACCTTTAGGTGTGAAAAGTATTACTAATGTCGCGTTTCGTGACCTTTGACCTTAATTTACGAGACACCTTGGCGATCGCCTACATGTAACAATTCGATGAGAATGCAGCAGTTGTAGTGATTGTTTGCTGGTCGTAGAAATTGCTAGTTTGTACGAGGTCATCTCTTGCGTTTACTTTGATTGCTAAACTATGGTCCTGAATAGCAATAGATGAAGCTTTTATTACTGACGGGAAAGTTATAAAGTGCAAAACGTGCATCAACTTGTACTCTCCAAATGATTTTTTAACGTTTGTATTGTAACCTCTCCTCAAGTTGTCTATTAAATATTCATGGATTCGGGGCCCTTTATCAATGAAGATTTTGAAAAATACAAACAAAAAGTCATAGTCACAGAACATTTATAATTGGACGTTTTCTTTAACATTTACGAAAATACAGAATTTCAATCCACAAACAATGAAAAAAAACACAAACATTACACAATATAAAAAACACATATCCCCAAAACAACAAACAAGTTTCACTCAAATTTAAGCAAAGCTTTGTTTGCTTCTGGAGACAATCATTTGTCCATTTGCTAGTTTCTTTATGACTAAAGCAAGAATTGAACACTAGCACTAATCAGATTTCAAAAGAAAATAAAGAATGATATGATAGTAAAGTAATATTCAATCAATATTATCACATTCCTAATTGGTCTATCAAACAGGTGTATAAGTATAAAAACACTAACTGAATTATTATTTTCTTTAGGTGCAGAATTGATTGCAGGTTATTTTTCTTAAATGACTCTTAAAATACATCCCACCTTGAAGACCTAAATGGAACAAGTGAATGCCTCTTCAGAATACCGTTCTGTTTCAATGTTAACACCACAAAGACTTTTAAATCAGAAAATAAACTCCACATGACAAACACATGTAATCCCCTCTGAGATCAACATGAACACATTCTTGAAAATTTACAAGTGTTTAAATGTTAGGCTGAAATACACATAGAAATGTAACCCATTATGACTCTTCTGTCATATTAAACTTTTACATAATTAGTATAATAGGATAAATTATCTAGTTTTGCACTCTTTAAGAGAATTATACAAGCAAAGATGAAGCATAAATATGAATGTCTCATTCCATAATACTCTGAATTTTACTCAATGCCTAATTTGCACATTTGCCTGACAAGCTTAATAAAATAATTAACTGTTTACATAAAAACTAATAATAGTAACTCATAATAAATTTATGAATGGAGGAGGAGCAAGTGGTGAAAGAAGCAGGAAGGAAGAATATTTTGACGGAGAAACTAGTGGAAGTGATTTAAACGCATGATGTTCGCGCTGACGGGTGACCCCATCGCGGACAAAGATGGAAGTGAATCCTACTTCAATGTGGTCCCGATCTTAACAATCCGCACGGTGTCTAGTGAAGGCCAACCTTGGGAACGGCGAGATGTCGAAAAAATCAATAGGAAATGCCCGGTAATTTGAGTGAGTTGTTTGGGTAGAAAAACTGAAGCGCTAGTGGACACGGGGTGTACCACGACTGCTATCAGTGAGAAGTATTATGAGGAACTAGTGGCTACGGGGAAGCCGATCGCATGTTTACCGATTAACCGGTCGTATGTGATAGGGGCGACGCAGAGAAGGTCGAGCCCAATTACGAAGCAGGTTATGCTTGATGTGGTAATCGAACACATGGTGTACCAGGTAGTGGCACTGGTTGTGAGAAATTTGTTGTATGCGATGATTTTGGGGGTTGATTTCCTAGCTGAGTATAAAGCGACTGTGACTTCAAAAAGGGGCAAGTGAAATTTCGACACCATGTTGTAGATGCTAATTCAGGGAGCACGGCGGACGAGGATGAACTTTGTATGGGCGTACGAACCGTAATATCTGTAGAAGAGACATTGACCGAGCAAATAAGGAAAATTGAAATACTACGTGAAGATGAAAAGGAAAAGCTGAAAAGGCTGCTGCTGGAATAATCTGAAATAACAATGGACGAACCCATCATGTCAGAAGAGAGCATCCATGATCGGATTGTGCAGGCAAGCGAAAATAGGAAGTTAAAATGCAAGAAAACATCATATCTGTTCAAGATAAGACAGAAGGTGTTGTTGAGACTTCCGCGGGTGTCTAATCCGAAATTAAAGTTGTATGCGAAATTCTTCTAATTGTACAAGGGCTCATATCGCATAAGTCGGTTGGTAACGCAAAATGTTGCAGAATTAGTAAATGACCAACAGTAAATGATCGGCCAATATAATTTGCATAGTTTACGACCGTGAAAAGAATGAGGAAGATTGTGCTTAAAGCGAATTTTGTATAGTCAAATGAAGATCGTGTAAAATATAGCGAGAGGTAGAATTTCGTTTCAGAAATTCTACTATGAGAGGGGGGTGATATAACGCCCCGTCCAAGTATGGGCTACAGCGATGCCTGGCTGCGAGGGAGGCGAGCAGCGGGGTAGTTTGAAATGCGCGCTCCATGCCGGGGGCCTTAAGTCTCGAGGGTTCCAAGCAGAGTTCGCTGGTGTAGTGGACAGTGTCGATGCTTTGCTGGCGCCCAAAAAGCTCCGGTCTTTATGATGTGAGCAAGCGACCGGAGAGAATGGAGTGGTGAGAGTCGGGAGTGTGTAGCAGAGCTGTGTTGGTGGTATATGGGATGTAGCTCGCCACCACAAAACATGAGAGGAGGTAAAAATGAAAAATTCATGTACTTAAATTTGTTGTGGAACTTTTAATGCACGAACAGAGGTGATATAGTGTTCGAGGTGCGTTGGAAGATGAAGGGACGGAGACATGCAAAGGTAACTGGATAGGAGAATGGGAATATACGTGAACTGGAGTCCTAACTGATTAATGTGAGTGCCAATAAAGTATTTAATTAACGGTTGTATAGTTGAATTGTGTAGGCGTGAGGTTAGAGGATTAATCTCTCCTTAAATTGAGATGCGGTAGTCCAATTTGGAATTGTGAAAGTATTGTAGGTGTGAGTCCTGGCATTTGAAGTGGCAAGTGACTTATTTTGACTGTTCTTTTGCCGGATGTGTAATATTCTTTTAAATACAAGATGTTCTATTGCATCATTCTGAGTTGAAGACTTGAAAGACTGGTAAATGAAATTGTGCATAGTAAAGCATCAATGTTCAATCACCAAAGTACATGTGTGGATTGTGAACTGATTATTTATTCATGGGAGAAGAATTTAAAGAAAGGTGAACTTTCACTTTTGTTAACTTGTAGTGCTGCCAATTATGTACTGTTTATTTGCAACTTGTATTGCAGTTCTCTTACTGTAAGGAAAGTGTTAAGTTGTTAATTTTAGTCAATTTGGGAGTGAAATTCTGCAATTTCTGTGGTAATGTAGCATTTTATTGGAGATTGTCCAGTACCACAGATTATGAGAAATATTAGATGAGTGGGAGGACAGTTAGTTGGTTCTACTGCCAAAGAGTTTTATCAACATGTTTATTTATGAATTCTTCTGATTACAATTGGTATGGTGTAATTTCATGGCATGTAAAATTAGCATGTAACAGGATTGCTATGTGATCATGCAGGATAAAGTGGAAAAAAAATGTTACAATGATTACTTGTATGGTAATGAACTAGTATTATCATTAAAACTTTGGGTAATGATACACCCTACTTTCTTGAGTATTTATCAAAAGGTATAAGAAAACTTTGTCAGTCATGAATATTTTTATACAATTTCTGGAGAAATGGTGTAGGATGTTTATTCTAAAGTTTATATTGTAAATTAAATTTCTATTGCTGTGTTGATCAAAATGGGATGTGAAATTATTATTGAAAAATAAGCGGAATGTTTATTCTAAAGTTTACATTGTAAATTAAATTTCTATTAATGTGTGTTGATCATAGTGTGGAATGTTTATTCTAGAGTTTACATTGGAAATCAAAGTTCTATTGCTGTGTGTTGATCGTGATTGGATGTGAATTTATTATTGAAATGAGGGAATTGTGATGAGGAATGTATAAATCTGAATTGTTTTGGAGTGAAGGAACATAAGTGTTGTATAAATTAATTGGAATGATAATATTAATTCCAAGGGACTTAATCATTTGTTCAAAGTTAATAATTTGATTTTCCATTTTTTTAAAAGGATGTTAGATGGTTATAATTCTCAGAATAGTTCTAGAAACAGTACTTCTTTGTTGATTTGCTTGTTTTTTTTGTTCTTGTATTTGGGTACAGGCAGCCAGACAATTGTACACTGTTGTGACATTATTTCTGTGCTGTTGCTTTTGTGTTTGTTTAGAAACTTGCAGATGTCTGTGTACTACAGTTTTCATTAAATGTCATTGTTTGTTTTTCGTAACATTGCACTTTCTTTTCTTTTTCGTGGGAAAGGTGTGGAACAACGCAGGCAAGAACCCTCCTTTAGTCCTCGATTTCCTATTAAGGAAATTTAAATTATCAATATTATTATTATTATTATTATTATTATTATTATTATTATTATTATTATTATTATTATTGCATCTCGATGACCAACCGCGGACGGCCCCTACCCACGCCGCCGCCGTCCGTTTGATAAAGCGTTGCGTCACAATATATATATATATATATATATATATATATATATATATATATATATATATATATATATATATATATAGAGAGAGAGAGAGAGAGAGAGAGAGAGAGAGAGAGTTTTATTTGAAAAAAAATTACCTCAATATCTCGTAAATTATAAGTGATAAAATGAAAACAAATACATACATCAGTTCGCCCCATTCCTCTCATGCACTTGTGTCAAAACAGCATTGCAATAACTTCCAGGAGGTGGTAAAGTTACGTGACTCACTCTGTACATTATTTATAATAATCAATCAGCTTATCGCCAACTGCTTTGCGCTAAGGTTGCGATGGTGTGCAGGGGTGTGCAATGGCAGCGCTGCGAGCGTGGGCGTGGCCGCTGTGGGCGTGCGCGGCCGCCCTGTGCGTGGCGGAGGCGGTGGCGGAGGCGTCTGCGAAGACGGGCCAGCTGAGACCGCCGGCGCCGCAGCCGCCCGACTCGGGCGCCGCCTGCTCCTGCCGCAGGGAGGCGGACTGGGTGCTGGACTGCGCCGGCCGCGAACGCAGCGCGCTCTTCCCCAACGACACCTGCAGCGGACGCACCACCAAGGTCGGCTTCCTGCTTTGGCGCACACGCGGAGGCCCAGGAGGAGATGGATGTGAAAGAGGGAAAGGGGGAGCAGGAGAAGGAAGAAAAGGAGGAGAAAAGAAATTGAATTAGGAAAGGTGAAGAAGGAGAAGAAGGGGAAACGAAGAGAGCGTGGAAGAGGAGGAGGAATGGTGGGGAGGAGGAGTGGTGGGGGAGGAGGAGTGGTGGGGGAGGAGGAGTGGTGGGGGAGGAGGAGTGGGGGGGAGGAGGAGTGGTGGGGGAGGAGGAGTGGTGGGGGAGGAGGAGTGGCGGGGGAGGAGGAGTGGTGGAGGAGGAGGAGTGGAGGAGAAGGAGTGGTGGAGGAGGAGGGGGGGAGGAGAAATGGGGCAAGAGAAGATGAGGGGAAGAAGGTGATGGGGAGGAGTAGAAGGAGCAAGGGTGGAGGTGGGAAGAGGGTGGGGATAAGGAGAGAAACTGGGAGGAGGGAGACGACCGAATAGAAGAAGGAGGAGGGGGGGAGAAGAAGGAGGAGAGGAGTGGGAGGAGAGAAGGAGAGGAAGAAGGAGATGGATAAGCTGGCGTCCTAGAGAAAGATACGTAATATTGAAAGAAAAAAGTAACAAAATCTTGGTATTTTAATAAGAAAATTTTAGGGGTCCATGGTGCAAATAATGTGTTAGTTAAAAACAAACTTGATATTTCAGTCAATGAACTATTTTTACGCCTAAGATTACAGAGATTTTTTCAAGAAAATAGTAACACCCTTTCGATTTGCGTCAGTTTAAAGCCTGAGAACTTCAAAGAAATACTTTAAATTTAAGCGGTATTTTAATTTAGATCTTACTTTTTGATTCCTTTCAATACACTGTTCCAAATTTTGTTTAATTGCGAATCTTTTGCAAATTTGGAGTAGCAGCTATCTGCAACGAGCATGATTGTGCGAGAATTGTATACTTAGGTGGTCCTAGTGTTCCTTGGAGCATTACATATCATATGCCGGTAATCGAAGATCAAGAAATATTGAATTTCAGCTTACTACGAGTGTTAGGAGCATACGACTAGTGTTAGTAGCACAAGACAGCGCATATATAATTTGTACTCTGTGTAAAGATTGTAACACTAAAAAGAATCGTGACTGTTTTCTGTTGTCTGTGCGTATTGCACACCAAAGTGAACCCATTTGTTCTTATCTACAAAGTAAAGGCTAAGATGGTCACATTTGAGCATTTAATGAATTGAAATTTGTAACTAATTAATTAAATGAACCATTATTGTACATGCAATCAAAATGATATAACATGATTGATATCCATGTATATCCCTGCAGGCGGACCTGTCCAACAACCGTTTCGCTGACCCGGTCATCTTGGACCCGTTCATCGTGGACGCGAACCTCTCGCGCAATCTCCTGACGGCGCTGCCCTGCCACCTTTTCCTCAGCAATCGCACGCACACTTTGGACGTGTCCTTCAACCGCATCGCGCACTCAGATACGGAGCTCCGCCACTTTGGCGCACTGCGGACGCTGGCCGTGAGCGGCAACCAACTGCAGTCGCTGGGCTTCCTGCCGGAGCACTGCCTGCTCATCAGCCTCAGCGCCGACCACAACCAGCTGCGTAGCGCGGAGGTACAATTGCGATTTCATTTTCTTTTCATCCCTCCCTTCCTGCCCCTTCTGCTCAGCCTCAGCGCTGACCGCAACCAGCTGCATAGCACGGGGGTATAATTGCAACTTCATTTTCTTTGCCATCTCTTCCTTCCCCTCCCGTCTACTCCCCCTCAGCGCCGTTGCAACCACTATTGCAGCCTGCAGATATTCTTGATTTCATGTTTTTTAACTCTTTCTTTTGATCGCATCTGCTCAGCCTCAGCCTTTACGATTTCAAGCTCTTTTCACCAGATCCTTTCACTCCCATCTGCTCAGCGTCGACTGCAACCAGCTATCGCAGCCTGCAGGTACGCTCGCGATTTCATCCTTTTATCTCTTCATTCTTACTCTCTTCTTTCTTTCCTTGATTTTTTTTTGTGAATTTTTTTTCCACTTCTACTTATTTTTATCAATTTCTGCCGTTCATTGTCCTCTTCCGAATATCTTCTTCCTTATTTTTGATTTTAACCTCTTCTTTTATTTTTCTCTTTTCGTCCTTTGTCATCTCTTTTTTTCTTGTTCATCTCTTATTAATCATTTTCATTGTTTTTTTAGTAGTAAGTTTTTTTACACTTCTCTTGAATGTTAACATAAGATACAAATTCAAATGTAAATGATCCTCTGGAAAAATATATGTGCTTAAGATTATAAAATCTTTCCATTGACATTTCATCAATAATAGAAGACTTCAAAGAATGAAAATTAAAATATAATACAATTAATTGCACAAGGCATAGTGTTATGCAAATTTGTTAAGAACATTGCAATTTTTATTTTTGAAGTTATTATTGAATATTAAATATTTATATCATATTGTGTCTTGTAGGGTTAAGATTTTTTGTGTCTCGTAAAGCTTTCGACTACCACAAAAATCCTCCTGGTTGTTCACATATTTTCGCGTAACATTTGTTTAATCTGCCTTTAGCACTTAAACTGACAAAATACATATGAGGAGCTGTTGAAAATTATCTCCCACTGTTTGCACTCTCGTTTAACATTGGCAAAACATGTTCTTACTCTCCAGTATTAAAATATTTTGCCCTATGTTAGTCGTGTCTCTCAATTTATTTTCCTGAAGATTTGTTGTTTTTGTGTATTATTGTCATTGAAGAAACGACACAAATAATCATCATAGGATGGCACTATGATCTCTCATTTCATAACTAAGAACAATCACTTTGCCTATGTATCTTTTTGTTGTTTCAAAGTGAATCCCGTAGCGCCAACACAACACGTATGTAAGACTGAGGGTAATTTCTTACTGAATTTCTATCACGAACATATTCCTTCAGAATCATTGTCATCGACGTTGTGCTAGAGGGATTATTGATAACCCGGCAGTAGGTGCACCTTCTTTTGTAATGAATTAAAGCGCGCAGGATTATTTAGTCATATAATATAATGTAAATACTTTACAATGAAATATAATTATAAGATCAAAATATAAATAATTTAGCCAATTTAAAAATAGTTCATATATATTTGACAGAAATATTTTACTTTACAATAAACAGAAACAACGTATAAAAGCTATATGCAAGAGTTAACTGAAATAAACTCGAAAATTGGTATAAGTATAAAATAATCAAAGAACCTAAATGTCATTTTAACTTAGTGTACGGTTGGAAGTAAAATCGCTTATTTGCGCCTCTGGGTCGGTAACTGGTGTGAACTGCATGGCAAGGAGCAGTAATAAAGGAAATGCGGGGTGACTTGAGTGACCCCACATTGGATCACATTTTCTCTGTGACGAAATTTTTCGAAAGGGACAGCAAGTATTTGAGGGACTAGTGTAGCGTCACGTTGACAGCCCTTGGTGGGAGGAGGAGCGGGAGTCTCGCATACCTGAGAGCTGAATAGCCAAGGCACCACGGCGTTGGTGTACGGATATTTTACACAAGGTGGATGCCAGCGTGGCTTGGACGGCGAGAAGGCGACTATAAAAGGAGCCGACTAGCTCATGCCGGCGGGTTTTGCATTTGGAAACCTCGCGCTTTCCGCAAAATTTACGCCCACGTTGGTGCGTGTTCGTGCGTTGGACAGGTGACAAAAGTCACAGGAGTGACGCGGTAGGTGCATGCACTCGAGGTGGGACCTCATTAGAATATGTAGTGTATACACAGGCGGAAGGTTGGGAAATACCGGAAAGTATTTATTTACGGAGCAATTAATGTAATTATTGTACATTATTTGTAAATTAAACTTGTACATACTTTTAAATGTCTCTATGCCTGTATCCATGACGCTACACTAGCAATATGCATAAGGCTTTTGTGCATATACAACAGTGCTGGAGTCACTCAAGGCACACCCAAAGCGTACTTCCGAGACAAATAAGCACACAATCAGGATTACAGTACGTTTATACTGTGAAAATGGGTAACGAAGATTTGAGTACCAACGACGTACAACTCTAGTTTTAGCGACATTTTAAAAATATTACTAGAACATTTTTTATCGTTCTTTAAAGTATTCATAATACATTTCCTATATATACACACTTTATTTCTGTGAAAAGAATTCAAAAATATTCTGAAAACCTCAAGACTTTCATGTTTTTAGTCATTGTTTATTCTATTTGGGAATCAATGCCCTTAATTTGTTAACATTTGAGGAAATGTGAGTGGAGGAGAAGGACAATTCTCTTATAAGGATCTCTTTAATGTTTATGTGTAACGGTAGTCATGTTATTATTGACAGTTCTAACATATCCTGTGTAATATCAGGTGCAGGGGCCACTTAATGGCTGCCATAAGCTGGAGCGCTTGGACCTATCGTACAACCAGTTGGGACCGCTACACCACGGAGCTCTGGCCGGCCTACGAAGTCTCCAACGCCTGAACCTGGCAAATGCCGGAATTTCCCGAATCAACGCAAACGCCTTTCACGACGTGCACAACCTACAGTTCCTGTTCCTGTTCTCTAACCAGCTGACAACACTTCCTCCACGCCTCTTTTCTCCCTTAAAGGAACTAGAGCAACTTCGACTCGATAGCAATCAGATCGTATCCCTCCCAGCGGACGTCTTCACTGGGATGAAGGACGTCGAGGTCATTTCCTTAGATAAAAACAAGCTTTCTCAGTTGCCCCAGGGGATCTTCTCTGGGTTGGAGAAGCTAAAGTACATTTTTCTCAATCATAACCAACTTACAACACTTCCTAACGCAATATTCTCAGGACTGAAGAATCTCGAAGGCGTCGGGCTGCCGTCGAACCAGTTGGAAACTCTTCCAAAAGGAGTGTTTTCAGGCCTGCCATCTCTAAAATTTGTAGGTCTCAACGAAAATAAACTGACCACGTTGCCTGCCGGCCTGCTAGAAGGAATCAAATCCCTGGAGTTGCTGGATCTTGGGGTTAACAAGTTCACGTCCGTTCCGGAGGGGCTTTTGCGTGGCGTTAAGACTGTCGAGATTCTTGACCTGTCATCGAACCGCCTCACCGCGATCTCTGCCGGAGATCTGGCAGGGCCGGACAATATCAAGCGACTGGACCTTACAGGTACGTCACTTGCAGTATACCCCCAGTAACCGCACCATAAGATACGTAGCACATCCAGAGAGTACGTTTCCCTATTTTGTGAAATAAAAGACAACATAGTTACATGCAAAACTTTATTAGTAGCAGGTACAGCAATGTTTCGACTTAGTCACCACACGCTTTGAGACACTTGTCATATCGTAGTAACAACTTTTATACACCTGTCTCGTAGAACGCGTCTGAAACCAGCGTAACACAGTCGTCTTCAGCTCTTCGCCGTTATGAAAACTGATGTAAGGGCAGGAATGTCTTCAAAGGGGGAAAAGATCTCAGGCCTGAAAACTGACGGAAGGGCAGGAATACCTTCAAATGGGGAAAAGATTCCAGGCCTGAAAACTGACGGAAGGGCAGGAATGTCTTCAAGGGGGAAAAAGATCCCAGGCCTGAAAACTGACGGAAGGGCAGGAATGCCTCTAAAGGCGGAAAAGATCCCAGGCCTGAAAACTGACGGAAGGGCAGGAATGCCTTCAAAGGGGGAAAAGATTCCAGGCCTGAAAACTGACGGAAGGGCAAGAATGTCTTCAAGGGGGGAAAAGATCCCAGGCCTGAAAACTGACGGAAGGGCAGGAATGCCTTCAAAAGGGGAAAAGATCCCAGACCTGAAAACTGACGGAAGGGCAGGAAAGCCTTCAAAGGGGGAAAAGATCCCAGGCCTGAAAACTGACGGAAGGGCAGGAATGTCTTCAAGGGGGAAAAAAATCCCAGGCCTGAAAACTGACGGAAGGGCAGGAATGCCTCTAAAGGCGGAAAAGATCCCAGGCCTGAAAACTGACGGAAGGGCAGGAATGCCTTCAAAGGGGGAAAAGATTCCAGGCCTGAAAACTGACGGAAGGGCAAGAATGTCTTCAAGGGGGGAAAAGATCCCAGGCCTGAAAACTGACGGAAGGGCAGGAATGCCTTCAAAGGGGGAAAAGATCCCAGACCTGAAAACTGACGGAAGGGCAGGAATGCCTTCAAAGGGGGAAAAGATCCCAGGCCTGAAAACTGACGGAAGGGCAGGAATGCCTTCAAAGGGGGAAAAGATCCCAGGCCTGAAAACTGACGGAAGGGCAAGAATGTCTTCAAGGGGGGAAAAGATCCCAGGCCTGAAAACTGACGGAAGGGCAGGAATGCCTTCAAAGGGGGAAAAGATCCCAGGCCTGAAAACTGACGGAAGGGCAGGAATGTCTTCAAGGGGGAAAAAGATCCCAGGCCTGAAAACTGACGGAAGGGCAGGAATGCCTCTAAAGGCGGAAAAGATCCCAGGCCTGAAAACTGACGGAAGGGCAGGAATGCCTTCAAAGGGGGAAAAGATCCCAGGCCTGAAAACTGACGGAAGGGCAGGAATGCCTTCAAGGGGGGAAAAGATCCCAGGCCTGAAAACTGACGGAAGGGCAGGAATGCCTTCAAAGGGGGAAAAGATTCCAGGCCTGAAAACTGACGGAAGGGCAAGAATGTCTTCAAGGGGGGAAAAGATCCCAGGCCTGAAAACTGACGGAAGGGCAGGAATGCCTTCAAAGGGGGAAAAGATCCCAGGCCTGAAAACTGACGGAAGGGCAGGAATGTCTTCAAGGGGGAAAAAGATCCCAGGCCTGAAAACTGACGGAAGGGCAGGAATGCCTCTAAAGGCGGAAAAGATCCCAGGCCTGAAAACTGACGGAAGGGCAGGAATGCCTTCAAAGGGGGAAAAGATTCCAGGCCTGAAAACTGACGGAAGGGCAAGAATGTCTTCAAGGGGGGAAAAGATCCCAGGCCTGAAAACTGACGGAAGGGCAGGAATGCCTTCAAAGGGGGAAAAGATCCCAGACCTGAAAACTGACGGAAGGGCAGGAATGCCTTCAAAGGGGGAAAAGATCCCAGACCTGAAAACTGACGGAAGGGCAGGAATGCCTTCAAAGGGGGAAAAGATCCCAGGCCTGAAAACTGACGGAAGGGCAGGAATGTCTTCAAGAGGGGAAAAGATTCGACTCTCAGCCGAATTGCGGCAGAACGGTTGCTGTTTGTCGCGCTGTATGTGGACGAGTAATGTCATGGAGCAGCACGGTAAGCATGCTAACACCTGCAGTAAGCATACCAATAGGAGCTGATGATGAATTTCGATCTGTGCGATGTTTCGTGTAATAAGAAACTTTATCATGGGTTGAACCTTGGAGGCGGCGGGAGAACGAACAAGGGCCACCAATTGGGCCCATTGCTGCCGCACTTTGAGCAATTGGCAGGTCCTGTCCGGCTGGCACATGATTGATACGTCAAAGATCTGTTAGGTATGTACCCCCCCCCCTACATGCCTTTACTTTCAAAGCAAAAAAGTAGGAATATTTACTTTCTAGATGCGCCTCGTTCATTGTTGGTCGACAACTGAAATAATAACAGAGGATGGTGCATACCCCAGGCGGCATTGCAAACCTACCTCCACTACTTCCCCAGAAAGTAAGTATTTCCATTCAAGATACGAGACTGCGAAATTTTATTCGCTGTCTCATTTGCACTATCAGCTGACAATGATTGACAGCAGCCATCGGTGTCTGTTCTACTGTGCTCGCAAGTGTCATGTACAAAGTGTATATCACGAATTTTTTATTATATTATTATTATATTATTATAGTATTATTATATTATTATATTATTATTATATTATTATATTATTAAATATTATCTTATTATTATATTATTATTATTATTATTGGAATTGTATTTTTTTCTGTTGAATCTAGTCTAATGATGCAGATATATGGCTCGTTTTAAGTAGTTTTGGATTATACAGGATACGAGCAGTACAAAACCAGACATGTTAAGGAATGGATCTGCAAAGAATGAACACCAAAAAATGACATACTAAAACTCAATGAAATTTATAAGACGTTAATAATAAACAAACATCTTTAATTACGTTTGCCACTGTTCACTTCATATTGCCCTAATCCTTACACATACATTCCTTAACATGTCTGGTTTTGTACTGCATGCAAGAACTACACATAAATTATTTTAACCAGCAAGATGGACGTCACCTTCAGGTTTTTAATAAAAAGAATCATCATGTTATATGTTGAACACTGATATAAGCTTATAATTAATTAATATTGGATTATTAATTAATTTTATATTTAATTTTATTATAAGTAATTTATATAGTTTTATATTCCTTTGTTTATATTACGTAAAAATGTATTGTTTATGCTGTTGTCAACAGTTTGTTCAATATCTATATTGCCCGTGAAAAGGCACATGGTAAATGTGTGAAACGTAGAGCTGAAAATAAATATATAAAACACAAATGTCTTAATTTCTGGAATATTTGTTAAATTGATCCTATAGGTCGAAAACTACTTAAAACGAGCTATCTGTAATATTATTATTATTATTATTATTATTATTATTATTATTATTATTATTATTATTACTATTATTTACCCTGAGGGGATTCACGGACAGCGTGCTAACTTTCCATGGGGCGATGTCGGATTGGGTTCCCGGTCGGGGCAGAAATAGAGTTCCTCCATTACAATCGTCTCAATTTCTATAGCTGAATGACGAAAAAAAGTTATGAGAGGCCAAGAATACTAGATATGGTGAGGAGAATTTGTCATCCTCGCGACATGTGTCCTTTACCCCCAGAAATGGATATTAAATAAAGCATAGCCCAGGTCTGAGAATAAAGCTAGCTATCAAAGTCGGATTAATTCAACCCTAAAATGGCAAATACGTTGTTACTAGTTCAATGTGACGTCGCCGATGCTAAAGTGTTTTAAAAATATTTTCATGTATTGAAAATGTATTTCATACAGCATTTATTTCATGCCTAGCTTTGTTCAAATATGTTCTTATAGTATCTGGCATTGAACTTACCAATGAAGCAGCAGCGTAGTAGCAGCAAATGTTATACTTCCGTTCAAAAATTTCCAACGGGCAATGGCCTTGTATACTACCTCCATACAGGATATGAACAGATAATATTGCAATATCAAAATTATAATGGCCCTAAAAAATACTTGCAGGAATGAATAATGCGAATATTTAGAATTTAGCACAGTTTAATTTTTAGGTTTTATATTCTAATACGAAATGAAACCTGATCATCTGCGTAATTCTCTATTCCTATTATAAAATCATTCTCAATTAATTTGAAAAATTCTGACGCAAATTCTTCTACAACTACATTGGATTCCTCTGAGTTGCTTAACACATCCACAGTTTTGTCCCCTAATTTTTTAATCGTATATTTACTTATTTGTGAATTTGCGTTTACTAAGAACAGGTTTACAACTTCGTTTTGTTCCTTGGTTTCGTTGTTTTATATTCCTAGGATTTTACGGGCAAGTCATTAAATAACTCGTAAAATTACATAGAATCAACGTTTTACCCTTACATAAGACATGTAGTGGGACACATTTGATATGCACCAACTGAATTCATCTACTTTTACAATTAGTAATAATTCCATTAAAAATAACAGTGCATGTGTGGAAAGGGGCGCACTGTTCTGCAATTAAATGAAGCAATAATAAAGGAAAGAACCCTGAGTTATGTTTATTAACTTTTCCGACAGACGTTGCAAGGGAAGATGGAAAATTGTTCAAAAGCACAACAACTATGTTATTATCTCCCAGGTAACGTTATTTACTAGTTATTTACTATTTTAAATTTCTAGATATTTTCATAAAAAGTAAATACTTGTTCTTTCTCATGATTCTATTATTCTCTTCCAATGGACTACATTCATTCGATTTAAATCATTTTTTTCATACAAATTGGTCAAAACGTCTACTTCACATGTTTTATTTATGTACATAAGGAATTTAAAATATATAAGCAAAACATTCTCTTCGTCATATTTAGCTGAATAATGTTCTATTACGAATGAAAAGGCTCCGTAGTGTTCCTTTGTTGTCTCGCGGATCTCTAGAGTCGCGACCGGGAGCGGTGGCTCAGTTCATCAACTGATGTCACTGCAGCGCCTCTGACCGGGAGGTTCTAGGTTTGAATCCCAGCGGCGGCAGAATTTTCGACACTTGCTTTTCAGCTAGGTCGAACGCAGTCGCTGTCTGGAGGAGAATTCTAGCGGCCGGCTGCTCTGATCGGTAATTTTCCGTAGTTTCTCCGATCAACACCAGGCGAATGTCGGAGCAATACCCTAACAAACGGGCCACGGACCGCGCGCGATCTGTCCTTCCTCTTCCTTGTCCTATCCTCTCCCCTTACACACACACTTACACTAACATGCACTACACTTCCACATATTTCGGGAGACCGGTCGGGAGCATAGAGCTTGTCCCGGCTGGGGTGGCGCCCTACTGGTGGGAGATTCCTGTTTGGGGGAAACATCAAGTTAGCCAACGATAGGTCGGCGTAGGTTCTCGCCATCCAGCGAGGGAAGATCACCGCCATCTCCCTAGAGAAAAACACGCACTATACTTACGGGACAAATGACCTAACCTATTGATGCGCCCGGAATCACCAACCAACCAATCGGAGCAGTACCCTAGCAAAAGGGACTGCGCGCGATCTGTCCTTCGTCGTCCTTGTCCTATCCTCTCTCCTTACACACGCACTTACACTAACATGCACTACACTGCCACACATGCAGGGAGACCGGTCGGGGACTTGATCTTTTCCCGACTGGGGCGGTGCCCCGCTGGTGGGGAAAACCTCGTTAGCCGACGGTAGGTCGGCGCCGGATCTAGCCATCCAGCGGGGGAAGATCACCGCCACCTCTGGAGCAAAAACATGCACTACCCATACGGGAATAATGACCTCAGTAGTTGACGCGCCCGGAATCACTAACAGTCAATCAATCAATCTAGCTGACCGACACGTCGACATAGGACATTTAACACAGAGCTGCATCACTGTGTAAATACGTGCCCAGTAATCCAACCGTGACTTTTCCGCTTCAATATTCACTCAGGCAGTGTCATATGTGTGGAGGAGAATACCCAAACTTACACTAACATGCACTTCACTTCCACACAAGCCGGGAGACCGGTCGGAAGCTCAGAGCTTGTCTCGGGGCTGGAGCGATGTCCCGCTGGTAAGGGACGCCGACGTAGGTCGGCGCAGGATCTCACCATCCAGACCTCCGCCACCTCACAAGAGAACAAATGCATGTACTTCACATACGGGACTAATGACTTAAGCCGCTGACGCGCCCGGAGTCATTCACTCACAATCAATCAATCAAGTCAAACAATCACAATCACTCACTCACAATCAAGTCAATGGAGTCAATCAAGTCAATCAATCACAATCAATCATCTATCAATCAAGTCAATCAATCAATCACAACCAATCAATCGCAATCAATCAACCTTGTGTCGGTAGGTAACCTGCTGAAGGAAGTGCCAACGTACTCGGCGTCGTGGCCGCAAGTGGAGGGCTGCTTCCTGGAGCGCAACGCCGTGACGCAGGCGCGCGAGGCGGCGCTGCGCAGCTGGCTGGGCGACGGCTCGCGCAAGCGCGCGCTCGTGCTGGGCAAGGAGCCGCGCCTGCGCTCGCTCGGCGCCCTGCGCTGGGCCCTGGACGGCCGCCAGGCGAACGCCACGGTGGACGACGGCGACTGCTCCTGCGGCACCATCTCGCGCGGCCGCGCCTCCGTCAGCTTCTGCGCGACCGTCCTCTGCCCGCGACCCGCCAGGGACTGGAAGGAGGCGGCTCGACGGTTGGAGCAGCGCGCCTCAAGGGAGGACAGCTTGCACACGAAGAGATCATTATTCTATTCTTGGACTCAACCATTTTGATGTTGCTTCCGTATTTTAACTTTCATTTTAGCAATTTTTTTTACATGCTTTCATGAATTCATAACTCCTCAATTGTTTTCTTTCATTCCTGGTAATTAGAATGCTCATTTGACTCCAAATAACCTTTCTATAAGATAAAAAAGATTGGGCGTAAGATATGCAACATTGAGGCGAGTTTGCGATGTAATTACTGAACTTCGCTTAGAATTCTAATAAACCTTTCTTTCCATTTCATATTACCTTCCTTCTGTTTGCTCTACAATTTTCGTGCTAATGTAAACGTGAATAAGAGACATTTCCCTGCCATATTGCACGACATTCGATAATAAATGTTTAATCAATGTTTTAACTTGAGCAAAAAACCTCCACCTTGATCTCGACCTCGTCCTTGGCGCGCGCGCCCCAAAACCTGCCCTGAACGCTGTGCGACCAGGTGAACGCGACTGTGTGTGCGGAACTGTCGCTGGCGGCGCACGCCCATCAGCTTCTGCGCGGCCGCCAGGAACTGGAAGGAGGCTGCTCGGGGGTTGGAGCAGTGCGCCACAAGGGATGAGAACTTCAGAACAAATCGTGCACTCTCATCAAAGATGAAAAAATTTAGAATTTTGTTGCAAATTTTAACGCTTCATTGCAGTGTTACTTTTACTTTTCTGAATCCATAATCATTCAAAAGGGGTTTATTCATGATAATTCAAATGTATTAACTCAAAAAATTGGCTTTCTCCAATATGAATAATGTTTCACTAATGAAATAGTGAGGCGAGTTTGCGATGTACTTAGCCTTAAATCGCAATAAACTACTGTCTTTCATGATGTGTTTGGCATGTGCTTATTTGAATTCCTCTAGCTTAGCCCGGGAACTCCACTGTGCTAGCCGATAATTGGTCGATGGAAGGATCAGTGCCGTGTGTAAGTAGCTCTCATACGTCGCGTAGGATTGTCCGTAACCTCATCTGACGTCAGCCTCACACGGGGGGATACGAGGACAAGGAAATGGTCCCTTTCAGCTATAGAGAAATTGCTGAAAGAATGGGTCGTTTTGACAGCTACTGATTGGTCAGTACTAGCAACATAACTGAAGGTTATAATCCATGCACTGTTTTTGTAAGTGCGTTCGCTTACAGTTAGCTCATTTGTAAATGGCTTCATCACTCTCTCTTGCAATATCGTCCATCGGCATGACGTTCAGCTGTTTCCCGACCCGTCAAAGTGGTCCGTTCTTAGAGCAATTCCTCTATGTTTCTAGCGCTTCTTCTATGCCACCTGAACGTACAAAGAATATAGGAATGTCTTGGGAAGGGGGTTACATGGAAAGTGGGACGCCGCAAAAAGCCACACAAGATAAACAATCATGCGTAAGCGGGAATGCCGCAGCAGTACCCTAACTAACCAGTTGCGGGCCGCACGCAATCTTTCCTTCCTCATTCCTTTTCCTATCCTCGCCTCTTCCTTACACATACATCTACATGCATTATACTACATACAGGTCGGGAGACCAGACGGGAGCTTAAAGCCCGTCCCGTCTCGGGCGGTGCCCAGATAGTGGGATATCCCTGATCGGGGAAACCGATCTAGATCGGGCCGACTTCTAGATCGGCGCCGGATGTCTCTCTCCAGGGGGAGGGAAGATCACCGCCATCTCCCGCAATAAAACATACACGACACTTACGGTACTCATGAACTTAGCAGTTGATGCGCCAGAAAACAATCAATTTAATAAAACTTGGAAGAACTGCTTTAAAGTTGAACGTAACTACCCTTTTTTCTTTTCTGTGATTTTTCCAGCTTGAGGGGATGCCGATTTTGGCTATCCAAGTCGGGTACCCACTGGCACTCACGAAGACTCATATTAACCTTTTTACACTAGACACACATGCGGGCTCTTCGGTCTGTGTTTAGCAGACTTGCAAGGCCTTCCTCGACCACACACACACACAAGACCACAGACAAACAACCATGTCCACAGCGGGACTCGATACCGCTTCGGACCGAGGTGCTGAGTTGGCACACACCTTGGCCATCCAGGTTGGCTTGAACATAGCTACCGCATAATTAAGTAAAAAAGTATCATTCTTTCGAGCTACGGCTTAGCAATTTTTTTAGAGAACGATCACAAAGAGAATTCTTCATTGTGAACATTTTTAAATTGTTCGTAAAAATTGCAATAGTCTTCTTTGGGAGCAGAAATATTTATGTAAGTAGGATAGGAAATGAGTCTTTGGTGTACGAATGACATGTTGGCATTTTGAAATGAGTACGCCAAATACACTCTCGTACTTGTTGTGAACTTGTATTGTTTTGAGATTGAATTCACAGGAAGTACTCATATATAATCTTTTCATCATCATCAACAGGAGAGGCGGCAGTAATTTTGAATGAAGTTGTTCCTGTGTTTAATTTGCTTCGCAGTACTCACCTGAGGGGCTCAGAACAATAATAGAAATTCCCAACCAAAGTTCGTTTTGAGGAAAATGACTTTCTGTTTTCGATCACGTTCGCTTTCACTCCGGCCAAATTTTTGAAGGTGGAATTTGGGGGTTTTGCCATGTCCCAATTCATTTGATATTTCAGCATATGATGCGTATAAAGTAGGAGTTTGCCATCCTACTTCTAATTGAAAATGTGTGGTCGGTTGGGATCTGGCGTTATTATCCGGAGCGCCCCATTTGTTTTATATCGCCGTGAGTGGCGTCTCCTCACTCTGGACCTAGGGCGTTGGCAGTGAAGGAAAGTGTTAACCCCACACTACTCTTTTCGCTTACTATGTAGAGTAAAATTGAATTATGTAAACAAAATGCTGAATTATTGTAAATTATAATGTAAGAATGAGGGGAAAAGAGATAGATAACAACAATGAGGATGTTGTATTTTCTATTGCAACGATTGGAATAATATATTTTAAAGTTTTTAAAAAGACATGTTAGATGCTTTTCCTGTTCTTCACTTCTCGTTTTAAAAATTAAATTCTGAAATATTTTCAGGTTAGAACACGATCGCTCATTACTCAATTACTCGTTTCTTTTCTTCCTATGACATAGAAGGAAAGCAATTATTTAAAACTTTTTTCACTTTTTCACTATCCTTCACAAAGAACACTAATACCATGAGTTTCGCTAAAGACGGCAACGCAACGGAGAATATCACAAACACGGACGCTCGCTCCCCAGCAGGCTGTTACATTAAAATCCAACGCCTTGGCACGCTTTGTTTTTGAGTGGGAGGCGTCGCGCGCATGCGCTGCCGCCTACCGATTCGACCTGGCGACGTTGGAGGCATTCGCCAACAGCCTGAGCATCGCTCACGCACTGCCTGCGTTGCAAGGAAGTGCTGGTGTCGATCTATGACGCCGATCGTACGGAAGACTGAATAAATGAAAAAATCTACATAAATTCAAATGAAAAAAATATTTTTTTATTTCCTTCGACGTAGGCACACGACTTGCTCACCTAAAGAAAACGCCACTGATGGACATGTCTTCTTCGTGGTAAATGAAGGGCAAAGAAGACTTTGACTTATGCGAATCGCACAGTAAGACTTCCCAATGAATTAGCAGTGTACATAAGAACTAGTTTTTCATTCATGAGTGCTGAGAAAAAAGATTCAATTCAGTTCAGAAAATCGAGCAGTATTTGTTCTGACATTTTGTTCATTTTCGTTTTCCTCGAACTTTTGTTACTCTCTGTATCAATTCGAGAATAAATTTTACTGTTAAAACTCGAAATAATTACACTGTTTTTATGAATAGAGTGTAAAGATCGAAAAAAATAATAAAGTGACTATTCTTGCCTCTAGACGATATAATGAGCAAAACTTTATTCACTAATATAATTAGAAAAAAAGCCAGATTAACAACCGTATAATCTTTCAGAAATGCAAGAGCCCCTGACTTATTATTTCTAAATGTTCTTGAGCTTCATGCCCTTAATGGTCTCCATGCTCTTTTCTAAATGTCCATGCAATTCACTTTATCACTCTACTACCCGAAACGTGTTTAGACGTGCTTACTCGCGGGGGGTATTTGAGTCCCCATCATCAGAAAAATACATTCTAAAACTGAAAAAAAGTAATATTAGGTAATGTAATGAACCGTCCTCCTCATATCTATAAAACAACTATAATCGCTCCTCGTTAGGCGCACCAAAATATGTAATGAACCATTACCTGCTCTAGATCAACTATAATCTTTATAATCGCCCGGCGTTATAACGCCAAAATAATAACCAAAACCCGCTCTTATCAATTGCCCTGGTTATACTCAGCTTCCACCTCCAAGGTTGCCCGTCGACTAGCTGCCCCCCAGAACTTCCGATATTTTCTTACTTACACATAAAATCTGGGTGTGAGGTTGTGGCTGACCTGTACAGGATCTAACAACTATTCGGGCACGTGGGCGTAGGTCATTAACTAGCTACATGTAACAATTAAACTACGTTCGTTTAATTTAATGTCGAACCAAGTGATGTTCGCCATTTATTTTCTGTAATTCCTGTGCTAGTCGTTATTCAGTTGAAATATATATAAATACAAACTGGGGTCGTTGCTCTCCCATGACTCACATAAAACACTTAACGACAAACAAAATAAACACATAAACACATCAACGATATAATACCCTTAAATTACATGACACAAAATCCAAAATATTTCCATTCATACTGACAATTATAAATAAACTCATTCACACCCGAATGCGCATTCTGCCTGTATATCTATTGAATCTATTTTACGTTAAGACAGAACTTGATCTTGTACAGAAGCTAATTTTAATCTTTCTTCTCCTTCAAAATGTGAATTTCATAACAAAAAAAACAAAGTTTCATAACTTCCCTTTTGCCGAAAACGCTGTAATCCGCAGCAAACCATTGTTGCGCGCCGTCCTCGATGTATATTACGCAGCATCCTCCAAATCCATCCTCCCGCAGCATTTCTCCATCCCCACACATTACCAAAATTTTCTTGAGCTCGCTAATATCTTCTTAGCATGTCCTTTCATTCCCCTATCATCCTATTTCCATTACGCAACTAATAACGCGATTATCTGTCTATCGCGTGCTACATTTCCTCCAAAAATGTCCTATTGTTGAATATACTGCGACACATAAAATATTTCCGCGTTACGCATTGTTATTACGAACATCATTGCCTAAACTCACTATATCCATTTATGTTCACCGTGTTTCTCGCACAATTGCATACTAAAATTTTTATCTTTTTTCGGAGCGTCCTCCCCACGTCTGACTTCGAGCTTGCTACGCATCATCTTTTTTTGACATTGTTGCGTTGTGTCTTCAACTTTTTTTCTGGAACATTTACCGATCGCTTACGTGTCTTTACCAAAAATATCATACCATTTTACTTAATTCTGTCCTTTCCAGGCTATTTCTCTTTATTACTACTTTTAATTATCAATTTATATCTTATTACTATTTCTTATACGATCTCCTCATGTTTATTAACGCCAAAATTGCTTTATTTCCGTCGCTCGCGACGCATCATTGTTCTCTCGTAAAAATTCCAAATATACAATTTCAATTGGCATCTTACTGCAGCTCCTCGATATTTTTCAGAGTTGCGAGTAATGTCATAATTTTCCGCGTGATTTTCTTTATTAATCCCGAAAGTTTCATTTCAATCGCTTTACGCGTTCTCTTAATTTTTAGGAAAAACCGCTTCTTTACATTACCTTTCTTATGATAACAATGGCTGTAAAAATCTCTAGTTATATCGTCTAAAGTGTACTTTCAAAATCACTCATATCTTTTAAACCCCTGATGCGATTCGCTTCGAATAACTTTTGAAATGTTCCTCTAAATGAATGCTATTGATTTGTACTGTCCATATCGGGATTTTGTCGCGTCTTCTTTAATTTATAAAAAAATTATTAGTGCGCGACACCGCTTTCTTCTGTTTTTCCATCTCCTACTCATGCCATTCCTTGTTATGTTTGTTCTTTGCATCTAAATTGTTCGTGGAGATCTTAGATTGTTACAATATCTTTGCATAATACTTGATTACTTCTCAAACTCGACTTAACTTCCTCGTTTGTAATTTTCCAATCTTGTATTTAATGACACCAATTAGTAATAACTATTAAAGTTTCTAATATGAGTTGGGTATCTTTCTTAAAATATTTACAGTTAATTTATTATTATTATTATTATTATTATTATTATTATTATTATTATTATTATTATTATTATTATTATTATTATTATTATTATTATTATTATTGTTGTTGTGTGTGTGTTTTGTTGTAAGTAATAATAATAATAATAATAATAATAATAATAATAATAATAATAAAAGTATTTTTTAAACTTTTTTCATCGTTCAACTATTAATAGATAAATTGTTGGGAAGGTATTCTGAAACTAAAGAAATCGTGCGCATATGATTTTCTCCCCCCTACAGCACATACAATTTTTACTGTTTTTTTACTAAATAAATATCTAAATAACCTACCAATTCTGCTGAAGCAAACCGGTTCAAAATCTTGTGTTTTATATCCATCACTGGCAAATCTCGAAAAATGAAATTTTGACACATAAGCATTTGTAGTTCTTCTTGTTCTTCTTCACTTCACGGATTAGGGAAATTCCCTGTTCCGGCTTCATTACACCATCTCTGTCGTGGACGGCCAATGTCCCTTCTTCCTCGTGGTCTGTACAGAAAGGAATGTTTGGGGATCCTTTCGTGAGACATTCTTTCTAAGTGCTGTACCCACCGTGATCTGTATTCATTTACTTTTTCATTGATAGAAAATATATTAAGTTCCTTTCTTATATCTTCGTTTCTTATTTTGTCCATTAGGGTGCAGCGTTTTACTCTCCGGAGAAATTTCATTTCCGAGGCTTGTATCTTCATTTTATCTTGTTTTCTTAATGTCCATGATTCACACCCATAAAGCAGTTGTGGTACTGCCATGACTTTATAAAATTTTAACAGTGTCTCTTTTCTGGTCTTATTGCGAAGATATTTGTTTATTGTTCCACAAGTATGTTGGAAACGTTGTAATTTTGTTTTCATATCATCACTGTAATCGTATGTGATATCACAGCCCAAATAATTAAAATGTTTCACTTGCTCTATTATTTTGTCTTCTATTATTATTTTAGTTCTGATAGGATACTTGCCTCTGAATGCCATCACTTTAGTTTTAGAGACAGATATTGAGAGACAATATGGTTTGCATATTCTATTTAGCTGGTACAAGGACTTTTGCAGACTTATTTCGTTCTCTTCTATAATTATATGATCGTCAGCATACAGAAGTGATTGTAGAGGTGTATTTGGATTTATCCAAATACTTGGTTCATTTAAACTTTTCCATTCTCTTAGAATGTTGTCAATATAAATATTAAACAATGTGGGGGACAAGCTACACCCTTGTCTTACACCTCTGTTTACTTCTAACTCTTCTAACATTTTGTTCTGAACTTGTAAATTGATACTTGTTTTGTGATAGAGGGATTTAATAACTTCTATCAAGTGGAAAGGATAGCCCCTTTTTCGAAGAATCTGCCAGAGAAGTTTACGATTAACTCTATCAAACGCTTTTTCGTAATCTATAAAAGCTATGTGGGTCTCTAAATTGAACTCTCGTCTCTTTTCTATTATTTGGTTTATGGTAAACACATTGTCTGTACACGATCTTCCTTGCCTGAAACCACTTTGTTCTTCCAATAAGAGTGAATCTGAGATTGTTGTGAGCCGTTTATTTATTATTTTTGTGTAAACTTTATAAGCGTTGATCAACAAGCTTATTCCTCTGTAATTCTGTGGCTGGCTTCTATTTCCTTTTTTTAAAAAGAGAGATGACTTTTGCTTTCTTCCATGCATCAGGTATTCGGCATTTTCTCCAACAATTATTAAATAGTTCAAGAAGTCTGTTCTTCAGTTCTTCACCTCCATATTTTAGAAGTTCTGCATTGATACCATCTACCCCAGGAGCTTTTCTATTTTTCACGCTTGACAGTGCATATTCCATTTCTTGTTTGCTCAAAGGGTCTATCTGAGGGTTGTTGTATTGTGACTTATCTTCATCGATTACTGTTGGGTCATATAAGAGATCTTTATAATATTTTATCCAGTCATCTTTCTTTATTACATTTAGTTCTGCTTTGTCCTTTTCCTCCACCTAGGGAGTACATGACCTTGAAGTTGGTGGTGGAGCTTGAGTATCCCCATGATCCTGAGTGCTATGCCGGCGGTAGCGTAGCTACTGGTAGGGCCTCCCTTGCCGGACAGGTCGAAGGAGAGGGATCAGACGAAAAAGTACTCCAGAAGAGGACCTCAACGGCAGTCCCGCGATAAAGACCTCCGCACAAACAGCTGTAACCCATGTCCGGGGTAACAAGGATAAAGTCTCTAATGGCCAGAAAAGGGCAGAAGGAGCAGCCCCCCATGTGGGGTTAGTACGCATGGTGGTTTGTGATCAAGCCATAAGACAGCAGCCCTGTCAGATCACAATCCCGCGAAAGGCTGGTAACCTTACCGGGAAATATTCTTACTCGAAAGCTTCAAGTGAAACATGACGGCCACTATAACAACTCTAGCAAGAATAAGGAAAACGATTGGGAATAACGGATACACTAATTTTAGGTATATGGAACGTGAGAGGGCTAAATAATAATAATAATTATTATTATTATTATTATTATTATTATTATTATTATTATTATTATTATTATTACTACTATTATTATTATTATTGTTATTAATTATAATAATTATAAAAAATTAAATCCAAAAATAAAAAAAAACATTTTTACATGGTTTATTTGTATATTTAAATCACATGGTGAGGGTCACATATGTTTCCTTTACATACAGATTTATATTAATTCATAACATGATTTTCTTATTTACAATGGCACATCGACAGTCTGTTCTATCTACTGCATAAACAGTTCACTTTGTGACATGTTTAATTTAGCAATTAGTAGACATGATATACAGTGATTATATACATTTGTAATTCTTTTGATTCAAAACTTTGTTTGGAACGTTCTGTAACTTACAGTGATAACTCTGGTAATGTAGGTAATTGTATAACAGTCTTACTAGTCTTAAAAGACTTTTTTCTGCAAATACAGGTATTATATATTATATTCCACATTTCACTCCATTCCACAAACAATTTGAACATCGTAAAAAAATTAGCACTGAAATCAATATTGTAAAGTATTACAATTATAAGAATAAAAACACAAACAAACAAATAAAACATTACTTTCCATCTTTTGAAAAAATGTAGAAAATTCTTACATTTAATAGAGATAAATATTCAGATTATTTAGTTGTCTCTGGTCTTCTCATATAAGCGACATATGGCTCTTCAATCTTCCTAACCTCATATATTTTTTTCAAGAGGTGGGGGTGGGGGCAATGTGCCATGCATAACTTCATAAGTACAAATATTTTCATGGATGGTGAATAATGTTTGCAAAGGACAAAGAATCTAAAAAGAAAAAAGATTACTAAAAAGGAAATTGCTTAACAGGAAAAAGTAGATTAAATTTTCAAATTATAAATTGGCTTCAAATAAAATTAGTGCCAATGAAATAGCATCAAATTTGGGAGTAAATCCAGGAATATACTTAATTGAGTAAGTAATGAACAACATTCATCAATAACATTTCTGTGTACGAATTCATTTTTGGTACACTAGTTTCTGAATTGTCTCTTAATGACATCGAAAACACTTTTCAGAGACGTAGAGTTTGTTCCCTTTAGATGATAACCAAAGCTTTAAAAGTGCTAACAGAGTTGACATGTTTTCGAAAACGAGTAGTATCAAGTTCAGTACTCATTTTTTGCAAGTCTCATTTGACGACGATTTCACTCATTTGACGACAGTGTAAACCCAAAGCGCATAAGTAGTACTTTCAGGGTAATAAAAATCACAGTACCATTATTACGTATTTAAGAATGCTCTTCCAGCAGGACTGTCTTAATAAATAGGCCGTCCAGGTTCAAACTTAGGGCACATGCTGCTTTGAAAAATAGTTAATTATAATTTTGTTAGCCTCAAATTAATAACTGGCATGTTCATTTAAAATATATAAAAAATACAATATGACCCAAGAACTATTTATTAATTCTATATTTATTTATAAATATGAATTTTGCTTCTAATAATCAAAATGATTGTTAATTTTTTAATTATTTGATTAGCATTATTATTCGAGAGCTGACGCAGTAATGATATGTCGAAGAACTGCACCAAGTTTTGTATTAGTATTTAATCAGATTTAAAATATTCATTGAAACAGAAAGAACAAAATATAAAATACTGAAACATTTCATGTCAGTAATCCCTAATGTTTCCTTGAACCAAGAATTGCTTAATCTACAAGACGGTCCTGCTCACTACAAGAAATGTGTAATGCCTTATAAATATGACTAAGATTAACGTTACCTCAAATTAAATTAAATGAATTAACTCCTCTTGCTCTGCAATGAGAACTTAAAAATTTGAAATTGCATTATGTTTCAGACGAATTTCAGATTACATTATGGTTCGACTTTGAAGTCGTACTAGAGACATGTAAATACGTACTTTTAGAAATGTCAAACATGAGAAAAACTTTCAACAGTGTTGACCTAACCGATTATAAACTCTCATTATTCTGCACTCCTTTCTATTAAGTCTTAAACGCACGTCAGTGAAGCCTTCTGCCATTCTAGGTATCCAGAGAATAGAAATATACAAGACGAATACTTTCAATTTAACTGTTGAAAGTATTGTCGAATGGCAGTATATAAAATATGTATTTCCTCTCAAACAGATCACGTTGTTCAAAAATGTTTTAAGGTTTGACATCTTTGCTTCATTAATTATTTCTACCGTTTTTTTCGTTTTTCATATACATAAGAAAAATGCATTCTCAATAATGTGTACTGAGAAAGTATTGCTCTTCAACATGTCATTTCTTACCAACTCGCTTTGTCAGTGCAATCAATGACAAATTGATGATGTATGGAAGTGCAATAAGCGTGAATAGGTATGTACTGGTCACAAAGAATTGCTGTGAAACGAGAGAACGCTGTGTTCCAGGTTCTTTAGTTAAAAAATGTAAGGGTAGAATATAGCAAAATTCTATCGGGTTTGCTAGCATCCTCGTAAATTCTCCTTGCCAATAAATAACTGAAAAATTGTCAATCACACAGTTAACACATGATAAATGGCTTCAGTGATACGTGCTAGAGTTTTCGAGACTGAATTGAGGTTAAGCAAGTTGTTCCCTTTGACACATTATTTTATCAGTTCCAATTTAACTTATTGTCGCAAGGAATAAGCAATAGGGGTATCTACTCTAATTTTAAATGACAAGGGCGACATACATTCAGTGACACATTTGATGATGATTGAAAAATCTCAAAGATTCACATTCCAAGAATATACTTTTTCCTCAAAACTATTTTCAACTGCATCGAGGAGTCACTATACTGGAAGTCACGAACGTACGACACACCCACACTCATGGATATTCACGTTTCAGCTCACCGGATGCCTGTACAAATTTGCCTAGATATTTTTTTAAATTTTCTCCGATCTCGAAGTTAGATATAATTTACTATTACTTTTAATATATCAATTCCTCAAGTTGACAGATCATCACGGAGAGTGAAGAGGCAGTCAAGGTACAAGAAGTGGTATCGGATGTGTCTTCTCTCTACCATCCACATCCATTGAAACGATCTTGTTTCTGAGATTCTGGCAGTAGATGGAACGATATGTCACATGAGTTTCTCAGCCATTGAGTTCCTTTTTATTCGCGGGAAGATAACTTCTTGATCCAGGAACTTCCAAGGCTGGCGGCCGAATGGAGTTTTCTAGACATCACCAAAATATAACATAATAAATGATTAAGGTCACAGATTCCCTTTCCTAAAAAAGTGGCCGACAGGAAGTGCATAAATCTTTCGCAGTCTATTGTCGCAATTAATTCACCACTTGGAAGTGGAGCGAGCATGTTTGTCACATAATTCACACGACCGCACCATTCAGAAAACCAAAGCAGAAAGAGTGTGCAATTGAGATTTTACAGATTGGAGTACAGGATTAAAATTCACTAGTTTCGATGTTTTCAATTAAGGGTGAGAGGTTATAGCGCCAGGAAAGAGGTAATATCATCGTTTTGGAACCCCTTCCTCTCACGTCTCCAGGTTTACAGTCTCCATGCGATTAGTCGAAGAGAACCAAAATAGAAATATGACCTTTTCAGTCTTACAGATGTCTTGATGTTCTTCGGGTGTTGTGCCAGATGACCTTTCGTGGAAGTCAATTCATCCGCAAGAGGTTTCAAAGGCAGATTACGGGGTTGATTTTCCGCGTGGAAAGATGAGAGCGAGAACAACACACTTGTGCACTCGTAGTTGCTTAAAAGATAATTTTTATTCTCAAGGTTCACAATTTCTATTCACCACCCAAAGACATTAAGAGTAACTTCATTCATCAGCATCGGAGGTGCAACAGTGTTTATCAGTTGAGGCTAATATATCACACATCTCACTTGTAAAATACTTTCGAATAATCGTACTTATTAGAAGAAATTGATCCGTGATGATTTACGGAAGCGGTTGGCATTTTCTTTCTGCAATGACGAGATGATCTTCATATGCCTGGATGTTTGGCAATGAGTGTTGTGGAATTTTTAGGAGGCAACCAGATTTGTTGAGGTAGTTCTTTGCAAACAAAGTTAGCTTCTCAAACGACGAGTTTCATAGCGAGAATCAGGAAACAGTCGACAAAAAAATCCATGTAGACCGTAGCACAAGCAGTGAACATCATGTGAATGGGGTTTCGGAAGCAGGTGGCGGAAAATATTGTACTGATTAACCATTTATGTTCCAGAAGATCTCATTCTATGAGCTTAATTTGCTTGGGGTATCAATTGGAGCGTTAGCAAATATTCTAGGGGTCAATCAATTATCACATCACCGAGAGAGATTCATGGGCCAGATGTTTCGATGATGGTAAATATTGTACGAACGAGCCAGTCGCATACAGTAGTCCACAGCATACACAGCAAACACGAGTCAAAAGTTTCAACCGCTGTCGGCGAAAAACATTTTGATGATCAGAACTAATTATGTAGCAACATATAATAAATTGTCCGTGGAACGAGTATCATGTACGCGGGATTTTTGGAGCGGAAGGCAGGGAGCATTCTAAAGGTTAATCAGTCACATTCACAAGTCCTCAGATCACAAAGAGAGCTTCTTGAATCAGAGGTTTCAACGGCGGCATTTTGCGAACCGGAACATGCGATGTGAAATAAAATATTCATGGAGTGATTTTCATGCGACCAGAATTTTGTAAGCGGACGACAGGAAACATTCTACAGGTTAATCAATCACATACACAAGTCCGTAGAGCACGATGAGACCTTCTTGAACCAGAACTTCCGACGGCTAGCGGCGGAAAAAATACTGCGTATCAGTACCAATCATATTTAATAAAATGTCCGAGAAGCGCTCTTCACGCGGTCAGGGTTTCGGAAGGCGACGCCGCGAAAAATTCTACAGGTTCACCAATCGCATACTCAAGTCCACAGGAAACGACGAGAGATTCTTGAATGAGAGCTTTCGACGAGTCGACTGGCGAATCAGAAGCAGTCATATTTAATACAATGTCCTAGGAACACTCTTCATGCGATCGGGGTTTCGGAAGTTGACGCCGCGAAAAATTCTACGGGTTAACCAATCATATTTCCAAGTCCTCAGAAAACGACGAGATTCTTGGATGAGATCTTTCGACGAGTCGACTGGCAGTCATATTTAATACAATGTCCGAGGAGCGCTGTTCATGCGGTGGGTGTTTCGGAGGCGGGCGGCGGGGGCGGCGAGGGGCGCGTGGCGGCGGGCGCGGGGGCGGGCGGGTACGCCGCCAGGCAAGAGGCGAGCGGGGAGGCGGCGGCGGCGGCCGCGGCGCAGTACGGCGCCAAGAGGGCCGAGTAGTGGTGGGCGGCGGCAGCGGCGGCGGCGGCCGCGGCGGCTGACGGCGGCAGGTAGTGCGCGGCGGCCAGCAGCCCCTGGCGCTGCGCCAGCTTCAGGCGCGACGTCAGCTGCTTCTTCCACTTGGTGCGGCGGTTCTGGAACCACGTCTTGATCTGCACCTCGGTCAGGCTGAGTGCCTTGGACAGCTCCATGCGCTTGCTCACGCTCAGGTACTTGTCCAGCTTGAACTCGGCCTCCAGCCGCTCCAGCTGCTTGGCGCTGTAGGCTTGGCGCGGCTTGCGGTCGGCGCCCGGGCGGCGCGAGCGACGGCCCGCCGGCTTGGGTGCTGGGGAGCAAGAGGCAGCACAGTTAGCAAACGCACAGAGCAATCAATACTCGCAATAATCAGCTTTTGAGATACTGGGCACGCCACACAATCAGCCCACAGAACAATGAGTTCATAGGATAATCAGCACGCAGCACAATCAGCACGCAGTATACTCAGCACATTGCACAACCATCATTCACCTACAATCTCCTATAGGATTATTACCTATAGGAGGTGTGTTAAGTAGCATTTTAGCTGAGTTAGTTATGCGAGAGTTAGAGACAGATATTTTACAAGGATATGAAGTTAAATTATATTTACGATATGTAGATGATACCTTAATGATGGTTAACAAAAATATGGTTCATATGATTCTCCACAGTTTTAACTCCTATGATCCTAGGATAAAATTTACATTGCAAGAAGAAAACTATGGTGTTATAAATTTTTTGGATTTGAAAATTATGACGATGGGTAATAAGATTTCTACTGATTGGTATCATAAAGAAGTGTATGCAGGTGTTTTGTTGAATTATAGGTCTTTACATCCAAAAAAGGTCAAGATAGGTGTAGTTTTAGGGTTAGTGGATAAAATAGTAAAGTTGTCTGATAAGTGTTATTACGAAAAGAACTTGGAGTTGATATTTAATTTGTTGTTATGTAATAATTATCCTATAAAATTCATTTCTAAATATGTGAATCAAAGGTTGAATAGATATGTATATATGAATAGTCTACACAATAAGAACAAAACTTCTGAGATTAGTTACAAAGAATGTGTTAATATGGTTCTACCGTATGTAACATGTATTAAGAATAGGATAATTAACATCTTTAAGAATAAGTACAATGTTAACATTATAGACAAGGTAGTAAATCAAAAACATGTTATAACTAAGTTAAAAGATCATGTTAATAAGCTTGACCAACAGAATGTTGTTTATAAGATTCCTTGCCAATCGTGTAACAAATGCTACGTAGGACAAACCTACATAAAATTAAAAACACGACTTAGTGAATACAAAAACAATATAAAAAATGTAGTCATAATTATAATTCGGTTTCCAATCATGTAATTAGTACTCAACATCGTTTTGATTATGATAATACTGAGGTTTTATGTATAGAATAGAATAAGAAGAAAAGGTTGATTTTAGAAACTTTACACATAAAAAATAATAAAACTGTAAATTCCATGGTAGAGTCAAACAAGTTTACAAGATGTTATGATAGTATTGTACAATCACTGAGTGAAACATAGAGTGCACGTTCTTTGGAAGTAGACTGTATAATGTGAGGTTAATGGTTTCCAAGTTATTAGTTTTCCACCACCCTTCTGGTGTGATGGGGAAAACTAGTTTTTAATGTATGTTTATTTGGATGTTTTATTATGTTGACAAAGGCATATTTTAGCCCAAAGATGTGTTATTTTACCTATTTTTATTTTTCAATTATTGACATGTAATTACCAAGGTTTGGTAAGTTTCACTTTTATTATAATGATGAATTATGTAGTTTGTTTTTTTACTGTGAATTTTAGTAATTTTTATATTACTGTTAGAGGTTATTTTATATATGTTGTAATTATAAATTTAAGCAATGATTGTAGCATATTGCATTTTGTTTGTATGTTGTATTAGCCTGAAGAAGAAATCAAGGGATGATTTCGAAACGTCGCATTGAAGTCTATTAATAAAACAAAATGTGATACGTTGTCTATAATAAATTGAAGCTGCTTTTGTCTATAAAACCTACAATCTCCATACAGTATAATAAGCACACAGTATAATCTGTTCAATCAGCACACAGCGTAATTCGCACAAATCGCAATATTGGAAATGTTTGACATCACTTCCTGTAGAATATTGACACAACTCAAGATGTGAATAGGAGCTTATATCTTCATTTATAATTTTTAATTTTTCATTTATCGAGAATTTATTTTATAAAACTTCACATTCAAAACAAATAAACCTAATGATTGCCGGGCTATACCTGCTCTAATACTTTTTGCATTACCAGTTTGTACCTATCGTTGTGAGCTCCGACACAATACGAAGGCGACATATTTCTAGTACTGAAGTGGATTTGGGGTATCCCAATTCTATGCCTTCAAAAACTAAAATTGAACTTTCTTTAGTTCCGATAGTTTTTAATCTATTCTATTCCACGAGACCGAAATTGGAAAAGATGCGAGCAGTGGCGTAATGAAACACACATGAACTAATTTTAGCAGTCCCATCTTCGAATTTGATCGAATATTTAATCAAATCAACCTTTAACTTGTAAAATACAATATTTATAAATAACATAATTTTTAATGATAAGCGTGAAATGTGATCAATGAGAACCCATAAACCTATTCAAAGTAATAAAATAGAGAACAAAACAAGTACATTTCTCAATTAAGCAAAAATTAAAAACATACACATCAACAATAACGTATACGTATTAACCCATTAAAATAAACGTTCATCAACCAACGGAGATATATATTTCTTTTGATACTAATTGTTGAGTACCCCCGTTAGTCTTCCGCATTGCCATCGTCGTTTACCCATTTGAGTTCCCTCCGCTAACTTACGGAGAAACATGTGTATCGTCAAGAAACTGGCCCAAAGTTTCCAAAACATACCGACAAAATTCTACTATACTCTATTGTAAACGATAAATAATAATAATAATGCGGTTCTAAATATGATACATTTTCTCTTGATTGTATTTTCATATTTGAAGGAACACTCAGCTTGGAAAGCAATGTTCAATTCTTAATTCTTTCTAAAATGAATTTCGCCAGAAAATTTACACAAAATATTTGTTAAAAAGCGTCAACAATACCCAAAATATTTTTCACCTTTTATATACACCAATATTCACAATTACAAATTAACATTTCACCAAAAAGTTTAAAATTTCAAGTACCATAATGATTTAGTTTCTTTCTGTACTGTTACGATAATCTTGGTAATCATAACAAGATAAAAAATTATTTTTCTTAGCATACATTTAATTCATTTTTCATAGTATATATTTTTTTTATTTTACGCACTACTTGAATTTTAGAAAAAATAGTTTTAAACAATATTCTGATGAAACACACGAAAAAAATTAACAAAAAATGGGTGACCTGTTCTGGAAAAGGTTTTGGCTATTTTTTCAAAGAGCCTTGTTTCGATCACGCCGCTAGGGAGGCCAACTGCCAAAGGAACGTGTGTGTGTGTGTGCGTGTGAGGGAGAGAGAGAGAGGGGGGAGAGGGTAGAAATGTATGTGTGTGGGACGGGTGCTTGAGGTGGGTGAGGAGAAGTTGAGGGTTGGAGCATGCGTGCAACATCATCTTCAGTTCCGTTTGCTTTGGTACCCGAGGTGCAAACTGTTCTTCAAATAGAGGCTCAGTTTTACGCGCCTTCTCCAGTGGTGGTGGTGGCAGCGGCGACTGAAGCGGTGGCGGGAGAGGGGGCGACGGGGTTGCCGGTCGGCGATGGTAACGCCACTGACGGCGACGGGGCGTTGGCGATGGCAGTGGCGAGAACCGTGGCGGATGAGGGGGCAGGGGCGGAGGCGAGGGAGGAGACGGCGTCGGGGACGGTGGCGAAGACGGTAGCGGTGGCGTTGGCGATGGCGTTGGTTGGTTGTTAGTGATTTCAGGCGCGTCAACTAATCGGATCATTAGTCTCGTAAGTGTAGTGCACGTTTTATCGGGAGGTGGCGGTGTTCTTCCCCCGCTGGATGGCGAGATCTGGCGCCAATCTACTGTCGGTCAGCGGAGTTTTCTTCAACCAGGTATCTCCCAGCGGGGCACCACCCCAACTGGGACAAGCTCTAAGCTCCCGACTGGTCTCCCGGCATATGTGGTAGTGTAGTGCATGTTAGTGTGTTTGTAAAGGGAGAGGATAGGACAAGGAAGAGGTAGAAAAGATCACGCGGGGTCCACGGTCTGTTTGTTAGTGTACTACTTCGGCATTCGCCTGGTGTTGATCGGGAAAACCACGGAAAACTACCGATCATAGAATTATCGTCCAGACAAGCGACTGTATTCGACCTAGCGGACAAGCTAGTGTCGAAAATCCTGTCAACGTCGGGACAAAAATACTTGTTTTTTTTTTTCAAGAAAATTGTACATGACCTTTTGAAAGAGCTAATTTTTTTACAAGAAACATTGTCTGACGAAAAAATTCCATCTTCAATTTTGTAGTTTCGAATTTTTTACAATTTTCGAAAAAACGAGCATTGCCCAAAAATGAGACTGGCACCATATTTCTTACCGCCCCTTATTACATATGGGCAGAAAATGTAAAGAAAAAACTTTTGCACTATCCAAAAACAAAATTTAATCAAAAAATTTGAGCCTTTTTTTTTGAAACTTGAAAATTTTAAAGGGACTTCATGTAAAGGACTACCTAGATTTGAAATATCAGTTTCAAATTCCAGGGGCCACGACATCAGCCAGAACGATTGACGAATATCAGCTTTGGAGAAAATTGACTAAACTGTTTATGCGATAGCGTTGTGCACAGACAGACAGACAGACAAACGGACCGACAGAAATTTTGCCGACAATGAGATTTAGGAATATTTTTCGGTGTAATGGGGCTCACACATGCTTTGGGTTCGTGGCATTTTTTGCCTGTTACGTTTGTTCCTTTGTTTCACTACGAGATGTAGCACTCTCGCCCCCACTGTTGTCAAGTAAAACTTTATTCGGAATACGTATTCGTGGTTTCCCGAAACCTGAGAGTGTGTGCGCATCCCCTTGTTTCGAAATTGGTTCTCCACTGGGCAAGTAGTGACGCGCTCTCGTTCAGACAAAAGCGACCATCTTTCGAACAAAGGCAAACAATGGATGGGTCGGGGAAGAGGGTGGAACAGTCACATGGCCACTGAGGTGGCGTCACCCGACCTACCAACTTTTTTTAATTTTTATCTAGGGCTTTTTATCCAGCCGACAGCCGGTTACCCTTTACGCCCCGATGGGACGCATATTCGACCATACACTAGACACCAACACACTTGCGGGCTCCTCTGATCTGGGGTCAGCAGAACGCGAGGCCCTCCGCGACAACACATACATACAAAGTCAAGGGACAAACAGCCATGCCCAAGGCGGACCTACCAACTTGCTCAGGCTAAACTGGGATCTGTGAGCGGCTCAGGATACAGTTCAATACGAGACGCGCAAATAAGAGCGGGAACGTCTATTACGTATTGCGAGTGTGCCCTTCAGGCAGCGTTTTTGATGGAATGCCAGTCGCATCGTTCATGAAGTAATGATACATCGTAACATGATCGAAAGTGATGGTTACGACTTGATCATTACTATCCACCAATATGAAATCGATGTACAAGGGAAACTCGCAAACCAAAATGGACCAATAGCGACTAAAAAAGCGGGATGTTTTTGTTTACAAATATGACCACAGAGGTGCTGGCCGTAGTATAGTGCACGCCTTCCTATTGTTGGGTGGTAAAATATTTCAGAATTATGTCTACAAATCAATATTAATTTGCTTTTAGAAATGTGGTGTGCTCAGAAATGTTTATGAATTTTGACACTAGCATCATACGGTAACTTGAGTGCAAGAAATTGATATGTTACAATTCATTAAGCTTAATCCTGATTTTCTTCATTATCTGTATTCCTTTACTTCACTTTATTCTACAAAATCGTTTTGTGGATGCTCTTGAAATAGTAGCTTCATAATGCTCCGTGTTATCCTTTGGATGGTTTTATAGTACTTCTGAAACTCACACAGAATGTATGAAGATAGCTTTCTCAAATCTTGCATTTATGCATCTGAGAACTTCCTTTCTTGGCAAAAAAAAAAGGCAGATAACTGAGTATTCCTATTACCTCACTTGGGGACGACTTCTTGGCAGACAGCTAAATCAGTGTACGAGTGAGCAAATAAAACGTAACCTGTTTTTTCTTTCCTTATTTCAATTTTTGGAGTTTTCTAAATTTGCAGTTTCCTTTAATACATGTTTTTCGGAAGACTAGGGGGCGACACAATAGGAGTGAGGGAAATGAACATCTCTCTCTTCATCCTTGTTACATTTTTTAAGTTCCGAACAAAGTAAATTTACAATCTATTTTACATTAAAATAATTAGTAAATATGTCAACATTGATAGTTCACAATGTCAATTTGTGAGTGAAAGTATCCCAGTGGTACATTTCACGGTCTTCTTACGAATAGAACAAAAAATCATTTTATTACTTTTGTTACATGAAAACGCTTGTTTCGTTTTGCTTCCATGATAATATTTACCCTCTGCTCTGATGAGTAAACTGTTAGTTTGAACCTCTTTTTCTTCTTAATAATCCCAAACTCTCTGTCGGAATAAAGAAAGGTGTATTCTGGGAGAAGGAATTTATACTACACTTCATCAAAGAGACGAAGATCATGTATTAAGTAGTCCCAGAAAGAAATAATATTCTTTTCCTTGTTCTGGCCGCCCCAAGAATCAGACCAGACTATTAATTGTTTTGTCTGAAACAATTTCAAAGTTGTTTTGAAAATACGAGATCATGACGCTATTTCTTGTGATTCCCTACTAGCTAAGTCCTCTGCCCAGATGTGCATTAAACCTCCATTTCCATCATGTACTCCGAGGTTGTAAGCCCACAGTTGCCTGGAGTAGAAAACCACATTAGTATGAATATGAGGTGTTGGAAGTACCTGCTGTATATCAATCGCTATTGCTCATGTATTTAAGTCACTCTGTAGAGCTAAAAAATAATTTATCATCATAGTTTGAACAGCTTCCGCTTTGTGTAAATGCAGTTCTTTTTCTTTGGTTTTGTATCTTCGTCACATGCATTTTCGATACCTATAGCAAGCTTGTCGCATGTTTATAGCAAGTATGTCGCACATTTCCAATTTTATATGGCCAAAGTGAAGAGTAAATTCCATGGCAAATACCTTCACTGAAGGTTCGGTATATTTCTTGTTGGATCGTTTGAAAATAAAAAGTAATAAATTCGTAACTTCTCAGTAATATTTCCACTAGAATCTTCAAATAAATTCTTCTTTGCACCGCAATCGCTCATTATCACAACGATTCACAACGCTCTTCACCAACCTTTAACCTAGAACTCGCTGCGAGAAGAAAAACACATGTCAGATTCTTGCTCGCACAAAAGCTTTGTTCCCGCCCAATAACACTTTTATCTATTGAGTGTTTCGTGAACTACTTACAGCTTTGAGTTTTCGTGTGAAAGTAGAGGGACACATGTTTGATTTTTGCATGGCAAAAACTCCTTTTATTTAAAAAATGCAACATCAGGTTCTTGCATGCACCCATCGAATTGGTTTTCAAATATTTATTTACGATGTTTTGTTGCCAAGCGTAATTTACTTTTATAGTACGAGTTAAGTACCTTTACGTACAAGTACCTTTAATTAGTTAATTTATTGAATGACAATCTTTAATTTGTGTTTTGTTTTTGTATTTTAAAGTAAAAATAGTAAGTAAATTAAGAGATGCAGTTCAAGTTCACTGAAAGAATATTTGATTCAGAATATTATTCCAGAGATTAATATGAAGAATTTAACAGATGAGAATTATTTCATAATTTCAAGAGATTCATTTAAATGAATTATTGGAGAAATTGAATGTTCGTTGAAATTTTTTACCAAGATTCTGTTGGTCTGGGAACTGTCAAACATGTAAGCTTCTAAATTGCGTATTAAGTTCACGTTCTCAGCTCTTTGGAAATGTTGATATATGTGGCAAGTAATCGCGATTGAAATATATGTAACGGACAATTTAACCATCGCGATACAAACATTCTTGCAACAAGCACTCATGTCATTCTGTTTGGTTAAATGACAGTATGTTCAGACACAACTTAAACGTTTCACATTTTATGTGAGAAAAGAACAGACGAGCTGACAGGAAGAAAGTAGGTGTGGTGTTGTATGTTAAACAAACAAGTTAAGCACATGTTAATGATTTCCTAAATACGACCATTTTCTCCGAAGTGCGATGCTAATGAAAAATAAACACGAATATTTCATATTTTCTCTCGAGTGTATCGGCCGTTGTACGTTGTAGGCAAGCTGTTAAATCCTGTAGGTACGAGTAGACATACAATGCAGTTGACTTGGTAATATCAGTGGAATTAGCGAATTCAAAAAACATCAACTATCACGTGATTTTTTAAATCTCCTCATTGAATAAACACGTAAAAGTACAACTAACATTTTGAATTAAAATGTAAAGGGAATATTGAGTATAAATATTTTGATTAAAGATCATCCAAATATATTTCAATAAATTAAGTAATCTAGAATCAAGAGATACATGAATAAAAATGTATGACGTTCACATCTTAATAATAAATTCAGGGGTTCATTATCACATTAAATATCACTTTTGATAAAGTGAATTGCAAGTTGGATATATTTCATCACGTAAAATGGCAAAACGAGTAAAATTATTACGTACTCACAAATATGTTTCCATGAATTGAAAGGGGAGGAAAATAGATCCGATACTAATGTTAATCGTTGATGAGTGTTGTATCTGGAAAGAGAGAGACATACGAATTTTATAATATAATTTATCAATATAATGTACGATTATGTCGACAAAACTGTAGTTTAATATTTTCCATTCAATTCGCTTTCAAACTTCAGTATCTCTATCCACTATAAGTCACAAATAACAATACGAAACAAATAAATGATCATTTTTAAAAGTATTCTCTATATAAAATACGCTTGGGGCAAATGTTGCTTTTTAACAATTTGTAAGAAACCATCGACACAAAAGTGTAAATGTGCCACTGTTGGATAGGAAATTATTCTCTAATCTCGTATCCAACAGATTTAAGGCAAAAAATTAAAATTGCGGATTATGACGTAAAAAACACATTACTGTCACACATTGTAATCGAGTAAAGGACGAAAACGATGAGTCTTAAGACCTTAAAACAATATTTTGTTTCCTTAGGAAACACGTTATATGAAGTTGGGTTCCACAATGATGTAATTTTCACTTTTAAATATTTAAAAAGTGCGAAGATTTTGCACGGGTCCAACGAGTAATGCATATTTTACTAGATGAATTGACGGTAAAGAGAGCAATTCGTTTCTAAATAAATATTTTTGAATTCTCAATGCTATATGCTTCATGGTAACAAACCAGTTGTCCATGAGAAAAATAAGAAAATACTGACAAATTGCGAATACACAAAACTAGTGGTGCTAAAACAGCGCGTTTTTTCTCCCCCGTATTTTCACGCAAAAGTACGCGAAAAGTACTCACATTTTCGAAAAACTGTATATGACCTTATTTCATAATCTATTTTTAAGGAACAGATTTCATTAAGGGAAAACTGTATATGACCTTATTTCATAATCTATTTTTAAGGAACAGATTTCATTAAGGGAAAAATCTCTATCTTTAATCTTTTAGTTGTAGGAAGTCTCCGAAAAAATTTTGAACTTTTGCAATTTTCGAAAACACAGGGTTTTGAACGAACATGAGACCTACAATATTCGCTTAAACGTTCTTCACGCTATCCAGCAACAAAATTTAAAGAAAAATGATGGAGCCATTTTTTTCAAAATTTGGAAAATTTCTCAGAGGTTGCGTGTAAAGTACCCCCAAAAATTGAAAATATTGGTTTCAAATTCCAGGGTCCACGACAACAGCTAGATCGAGTGAGGAATATTGATTTTGGAGCAAATCTGCTTAACTCTTCTGAATTTGGAGAGAATCTGCTAGCTTCTAGTGTTGTTCACAGACGGACGGACGGACGGACGGACGGACAGACGTTTTGCCTTCATTCGATTTTTCGGAGTCAAGGAACCACAATACATGGATTCTGGCTACACCACGTGTTATAAATTTGTGTTCTAAATTTAGCAACTGGATTGATCCACTTTACCAGGGTCCTGTAATAAGAGTTTTTCGGACGAAATTTCGCCGTTATTTTCGCGCAGCATTACATAACTTCCTCTTTACTCCATAGGGAAAATTAAAATTGGTTATACATATAATTATAAATACTGGTGGTCGCTCAGTAGTCTAAATTCGATCGTAAATCGCTAAATGTTTAATTTCCAAAGTTACTGATGTTATTTTGTCAAATAGAATACCTGTATAATTATTGCCTATAATATTTTTGAAATTTTCGTCCTTAGCGAGCCTGTACAATACGTCATTAGCGTGTGTTGTTTATCTTTATTCCCTGCAACACCTATAAAATTTGATAAACTTTCTCTGAAAACGGCGGGGTGGGGGTCACTGGGTTTCTCGCCGCACACGCATGGCTGTGAAATTCAATGGAAACTGGTGTCATGACCTCAACCGCCAACAGAGCAAAGTCCTTCGGAACTCAAATATACTGTCTCTAGTTCAATTTATTTCTGTGTAAAGTTATGTTAAGTGAAAAAATAACATCACAATTAACTTTTGTAAAATATAATATTATTCACGTGCGAAAATTATTATTACTATTATTAATAATATGCTTTTCATGTACGCAAATTTAAATATATAGAGAAATATATTCAACCCTAAACTTCGAATAAAACTTACAAAAATGTCTCATTTTGTAGATTAGAACATAGGAAACAAATATCGTACCCCCGGGGGTCACGAAGTTTTAAGACTCTAAAGCATACAGTTTCCGAGTTATGAATGATAGTGTTTTTCAGCGTGTTGCGGGTTGCATTTGCACACAATAATAATAATAATAATAATAATAATAATAATAATAATAATAATAATAATAATAATAATTATAATATAATAATAATAATAATAATAATAATAATAATAATAATAATAATAATAATAATAATAATAATAATAATAATAATAATAATAATAATTATTATTATTATTATTATTATTATTATTATTATTATTATTATTATTATTATTATATTTAAAATTTAATTTACGTATTTGTGACACATATGGCCTATAAAGGTTTGCTTTCTGTACTCCTTATCCATATAAAATTTAACTATGCTAAATATTATATTCCTCAGTGCGTGCAATATGCATAAAAAGGAGTACCACTTTTTCTCTTCACTTATTAATATATAAATATAAATTAAAGGAGGACGTATTACATAGTTAAATATCAATCATATTTGGATAAAACTTTGCACACAAGAGTCACATCAGGAGAGTAAATACTGATTTGAATATGTTCCGTGTACATAAGGAAAGAATACCACCTGAAGTGCTTACATTAACAAGAAGAGGATTTGTGTCAAGTTTGCTTTGGCGTAGTAACTCCTGAATATGAAAGAAAGCAAATGTAGGCACGAAAGACTTAATGCAGTATGTAATACCTCCATTCCTGTACATTATGTGTACACACTGCACTGACGTGGAAAAATGAAGATTCATGCACGTTTATGTCATAGACATTCAAGTATAAATGCATTGGTGCTCATCACTAATAAAAGACCTCATTCCAAAAATGAGAAAAAGGTATATATTGCTAATATATAGAGGCGAAATCGTAATTGTTTTGCATAATGTAAATACCTCAATACCTCATAATATGTAGTACGGATGCAACAATTAACGGAGGTAATAATAATAATAATAATAATAATAATAATAATAATAATAATAATAATAATAATAATAATAATAATAATAATAAGAATCCATCAAAATGTAAAAGACTACAAGTTGTGAGAACTGAATCCATCAAAATGTAAAAGACTACAAGTTGTGAGAACTGTACCAACACAAGACCATAAGTAAAAGTATTTCTTCACCGAAGCTCCATGACTTCGTACTGACAAATTGTGTCTTGAGATTGTCCTCCGACACTTTTTGTAATGAAAAGAAAACAAATAATGATAATATAATAATAATAATAATAATAATAATAATAATAATAATAATAATCACTTACAGACGCCCATGCAATGTCTCTCTTATCGCAATGTGTTTCAAAACACCCATTGCATATTGTTGCATATTGTGTGCATATTGTTCAGTCAACATATTAACAACGCTAACCTCTTCCTATAATCATTCATCCACTTACAATTGGAGTATAAATTAGGAATGTATTCATTATTAAATAACAGAAAAAGTATAACCCATATATGCAACACATTCTTCCATGAGAAATACTAGAAGAGGGAAGTCATAGCACTTTAAGTTACAAGCGAACCATCAATATGACTTAATGCAGTATAATAAGTTTGTCATTAGGTTTAATAATTTGTTAACAATTTCTTCTGGATTTCAATTGGATGGACAAAGTCTAGTAAAGAGGGGGTAAAATATTCTATTTATTATATATTTAATATTAATATTATATATTTCAACTAAATACAAAAAGATTAAAACTATAAACAACATCAACAAATTTAGGTCATGAATTGTAACCTCAATCAATTATGGACAGGATACAAATAAATATCACAAAAAGATGAATTTCACTCATTTTCTAATTGCACTTTGATCGCATTTGCCCACATTTGTAAAGTTTATATCATTAATTAAATTTGAACTTTTCATGTAATAACCATATAATGCGGACCATTAATTGCATATAAGTTCTATGTAAATGCGAAATGTTAACGCACTATTAAAAACAAGACTTCTAAAAGAAAAATGCTGGTCCTTGTAAACGATATGTAACATTTTATGTTTAGTTAGCTTTCTTCATAAAAAATATTCTGTCAATAGTTCACATCTTGCCACAATCTATTTACATCTTTACTTTCGTTAAAACTCGATCAACAGGATGTCTATCGGATCAGACTCTTCTCTAGCATTTGTCCATTCATCGTTCATAGTGAGAATAAAAGACCAAGGAGTGGCTATTTTGGACAAACGCATGACATTCTTAACTCACCCGTCTAACATATTTACATTTTCCATTTTTAACGAAAGTCACCTGCTGCAAGCGACGGGTTGCTAAAATCTGAGTAACTGCTAACTAGCGTGAGTCCAGTAGAGGGAAAACGTAGTGTTTGCTATGATTAACATTCTGTTTAAACGCATCCCTGCTCTTTGCACGTTCTACGTATTCCTTAAACAGGAGAAGTGTTTGTCTTTGGGATATGGTGGTGATTGGTCCAGATGTCACTTGGAACATTCTGCTAACAGAAGGGCTCGGCACTGTTACCTAGCCGGAGCTCTTTTTCCATAACAAATATTTTTCAGAGGTTTCGTGAGGATGAGCGACACAGCCATAATCGTATACTGCTCTCCCAGCCGTTTGAGACACCTCACATCTTAAAACTACTTCACATAAACTATATGTTTAATATAAACACATTATTAGTTTAAATATGTTTAATATATAACCTAATTCTATCAGCGTGTTGGCGTAGAAGCTTGAGACAGATGTGCTCAAGGACGTGAAAAGTTGTGGATTCGAATACCCTAAAAAGCATGCCCCGTAATGCTTTTATCATGTGTTAGAGGCATAACGACCTTTTAATACCCCAATGTAACGCGTCTACATAATCTGTTCTCATGCATTTTATAGGAGTTTAGATGGGCCTACGGGGTTACTTGGGCGTGCAAACAAAAAAACTAGCCGAGACGGATCAACGGGCTTCTCTGTCAACCATATTGAGGGAAAGATATTATTACCCATCCCGCCCAAAACTGGGATGCAGTAGGGAGGATACGGGCTATATCCAGGTCACTCTGATAGGAAAAGTAAATCACGACATACAGATTAAAGCAATATCATTTGCGAATTATGCCATTGAATTGTAAATTTGGGTTGATCGTTCATATTGAGAAAGCAATAAAAACAGGAAAATTAAGCAACTTTCGAATAAATTTGAAGTATTTCATATCTTAGATCCATTGAATAACCATTTTTTCTTAAAACCTTAAGTAACGATTACGTTAACATAAAGCATGGCTAAGTATAAGGAACACGGGTAATATGTAGGTGCAAATGCAAGAAATGTATTCTCTTGTACTACAATTGTTTGAATTTGAAGATAATAAAAATATTATTATTATTATTATTATTATTATTATTATTATTATTATTATTTAGGGAACGTGTGCGTGCGTGAATTTTGTTTAACGATTTTTTTGGTTAGCCATGGTCTCATGGTTTATGGGATCTTAAAAGCAACTAGTTACGGCTATAATTTACAATCATTAACAGACAAAACCTAAATACATTCCACACTCAATTAAAAACAGACGCAATAGAGAAGAGTTCAGCATTCTGAATTAAGCCGAGATTATTCCCCAATTAACAATTTCAAAATAAAATCATATCTTTAGTTTTCACTACCTATTTATTGATACACATAATGACAATAGGAAAACACAGTAAATAAGGATCATACATTTATCAATTTTAATATCGAAAAAACATGAAAATTATAATAGATCATAAAAATCATCGCAAAAAATTCTTAGTTTAGACAAATAATAAACATTCGAGCATTTACTGTTTCAAGTCAACGTTCGTTTTTCAATTCAACTTGCTTCTTTTGCAATTTTCCCCTCTCTATTTTAACTACAAAACACAGGTAGCGGGGAACGAACCGGCACACCGGTACCGGAAGCGGGGAACGCTGGGATTGGGAAGGCGCGAGTTCGACAACGCTAGACATTTCCTTTATGCATTTATCTTCAATGAGTTTGTGGCACCTGCCGGAACTGATTGATTAGTGATCCCGGGCGCGTCAAATGCTAAGGTCATTTATCCCGTGCCTTTTTTCTTGGGAGGTGGCCGGATCTCATCCCCGCTGGATGGCGAGATCCGGTGCTGACCTACCGTAGGCTGGCGGTGTTTCCAGGTATCTCCCACCATTCGGGACAACCCCAGCCGGAACAAGGTTAGCTTCTAGCATGTGTGATAGTGTGGTGCATGTAAGTGTAAGGAATGGGAAGAAAAGATTGCGCGTGGTCCGTCATCCGTTTGTTAGGGTACTGCTCCGGCATTCGCCTGGTATTTATCGGAGAAACCACGGAAAACTACTGATCGGAGCAGCCGGCCGCTAGAACTCACTTCCAGACAGCGACAGGACTCTACCCAGCTATCTAAATAGTCTGCCACCGCACACTGGTTGAATCGGACCTAAAACGTGGTCATAATTGCAAATTCCAGTGAATTTGCGTAAAAATTGGTATCAATGGGTTTTTGAGGACCCTGAATTTGAATATCATGATATGAAATTTCAAAATTCAAAATGGAGGTTTCAAAATCGCGGATCAACTCATTTAAAAATAAACAAAAGTGCATAAAAATATACATATGAGATTCTGGAGATCACTGATTTCTAATATCATAATGAAATTTCAAAATTGAAAATGGCGGGTTCGAAATCGCTAACTGACTCATAAAAATGAACCCAAAATGTGTGAAAATATTGATAGAATGGTTCTCGCGGTCGCTGATGACGAATATCGAAATTAAATATCAAAATTCAAAATTGAAGCTTGAAAGTGAAGGGATTGTACGTAGAAATATGGTTATACGTAAAGTTCTGGTTTAGAGGTTGCTGAATACAAATATTGCAACGAAATTCAAAACCGCTACTTTAAAAAGATATATTGGACTTAAAGGGTAAAGAATTTTTTAGAGGGAAATGTGATTTATGAGAGTTTTTGACTTCCTAGGTTCATTGATTTACCTAACGTAAAAAAGTTAACAATCGTTATGGTCGTAAAAAAGCATCTGCGCACCTTTTCCTGCGCTGTGGAATCTATACCCCCTTCCTTTTCCTACATTATTTTTTTTTAAATTGAGTTATGAAAAAAGGGAGCTTTTGACAACATTTGATATATTAACTGATCATATTAATTCTGCTAATATTCTCTTCTTTGAAAAGAAAACTCTACAATTTGTCATTCACACTATAACTTAATTGTGCTAGAGACACCATTATGGCAATTTATAATTTCACATCTTATCCTAAATACACCGATATTGTCGGAATATTTTGCCCAAAATCGTGGTGATTTTAGAATATCTGTGCAAATCCTATCGTTGGGCGTTTATATATATGTTCATTCTTTTGACATAAAAGGAAAGAGGCAGTGAAAAGAGACATAACGTAGGAAGTGGATTTACTAACGACTGGAGACTCCTGGGAGATCCAAACATCATGATCATGACACCGGATAACAAAGATCACTTCGATGCGTCACTGCAAGACATGCTCAAGAAAGGAAATCTTTAAGAAAACATGCCGTCATTCAAGGTCAAAACGGCCATCGAAAAGTCAGCTGGCACACATTTACTTGTACCATGTGGCGAACAATTACTTACAAAAAATTATTAGAGGTAACTATACTAAAAAATATGATAATGTATAAGAAATGCCCGTAAAGTAAATATTGATGATATAAGAAATATTTCAAAAATTATTTTTGTTTAATTTAAAAAATAACAATAAAAGAATACATCACAATGGCATTTATGTCGTGTTATTATGTCCATTTAAAACTATTCGTTTAAAAAAAATTAAAGCCAAAATCTGGAGCTCTTTTCGAGAAAATTTTGAGAGTTCCTGAAAATGCGAAATTTGGAGCTAGATACATCTACAATAGTATAATTATATTATAAGAAATATTATAAATTATATGTGTATATTTATGTGTTACTCAACTACCACCCATCTGTCGAGAATCAACGCTGTACAGGCCTAATTTCATCAGCACTTATTCATTGATAAATATTATATGTTATTGAAAAAATGGTCAACTGTAGTTTGACATATTAAGTTCACTTTTACACCCGTAGAACTCTTAATCTTGGTTTCTACGACAAGAAAATAAGAATCCTTCAAGTACACTAAAAATCTTAAAGTGCTCGGTGGCACGTATTAATATTGTTCAATCATTCCAAAAATTTTAATCAGTTATTTTCTTATTAAAAGTAATTATCAGAGAAATAAATCGAAAAAATATACCGAGAAAATAAATCCCCGTAGCGTCGAAGGGATATCCGGGATATTTTCCGGGATATCTAGTGTAAAATCTTGCTATGTAGCTTTGCAGTAAAGAGGCTATAAAATAAAAAAGTTGCACATATACGCAGCTAAATGTGTGTTATTCTGATTAAGGGCATCCCACTTGATAAATAAAAAAATTGATTCAGGCAGGAATACGCAGGACAAAAAATATAATCCACAATATACATGAATAACATTGTTACGGTATACAGGTTAGAATTCAGCCGTATTATAATAAAATAATTAGACACTTTTTCTTAAAAATATACTTAACTTATAGTCAAAAGTGTCTTCTATTCGGAAACACGAAACGAATCCATAGAAAAATCATTTAAACACTTCTTTTTAATTTAACAAAAGTAGTCGACAAAAAGCAATGAATTCGCGTGTTTCGAGCAACGGTAACTTTACGAGACCGTAAGGACAACAAAAATGATTGAAATAACGTTCAGGAACTAAAGTAGTGTGCTCCAATGTCTTCCAAATGAGATTTGATAGGTCAGAATTCCGAACGCGCACTTTGAATTTTCCCATTATGGCCAGGTTTTTGGCCCGATTCAACCACTGTGCACCGTGGGGACTCGAACCTAGGACCTCCCGGTCAGAGGCACTGCAGTGACATCAGTTGATGCCTTTAGCCAACTCTCTCGATCTGCAGGATTCGAATTCGTAGACACTGATCAGTGGTTTTCCGGGTAACGTCGCAGTAGGGCCCAACACCACAGGTATCGCATTTTACCTTCTCATTCCCATACTTTCCCACCCATTTGCCAACTCCTGAGGTTAGCTTTGAGCCAGCATTGACGAAGCTCTAAAGTTCGAATCCCGACAGCGGCGGACTTGCATTACTAGCAACGTAGCTGGGTCGAATTCACATGCAGTCCGGCTGCTCTGATTGGTAGTTTTCAATGGTTTCTTCGATCAATACCAGACGAAGGACGGAACAGAACCCTAACAAACGGGCCACGGGCAGCGCGCGAGATTCCTCTTCTTTGTCCTATCCCTTACACGCCCTCACACTTACGCATTACCCTACCAAACGTATCGAGAGCGTAGAGGCTGGGGCGGTGCCCTGTTGTGGGGAGATAACAAAGAGAAATCTTCCGCAAGTCGACGTTTAGTTCGACGCCGGGTCTCATTAGTTTGTGAGGAAGGAACAGCGCCATTTTCCAGAATCAAAAAAATCACTACACTAACACTACACTAACGGGACTCATGACCATAGCACTTGACGAGCCCGGAATCAATCAATCCATTTCCCTCATCTGTACTGGGAAACACCATGGAGTATTAGTCGCATACCTTTCCCCTCTTCATCGTGATACACCTGCGGGGAAAAACAACCATTGAAAAGGGACTGCGTAAAAGGCCATGTCACTAATTATTTTAAGTTGCAATGAAAATGGAATACCTAATGCGAGAAGACAAAATTGCGTGTTTCGACGCATAGTTTCATCCACACAACAACAAAATTATTCAGGAAGAATGGTACCACCACAGGAATCGAAGCCAACGCACATTAGCTGAAAGTATAGTTGAACCGAAAATAATAAATTATTATTATTATTATTATTATTATTATTATTATTATTATTATTATTATTATTATTATTATTATTATTATTATTATCATCATCATCATCATCATCAATTCTCTCACCTAACGAGGTGCCATACAGCCGACACCGGGACCTTTGGAGAACCAAGGTGTCTACTTCGCTTGCAAACCCGGACGGTCAGGATTCGACGATGAAGTCAGGTGAAGTTATATCCATAAAAACTTCCTTACGGTGCGTGCAGTACTCAGGAGAACAGCCCTATGTATTGTTTTAATGTGCCAGTTCTTAAGACCAAGCCGTGCGGACGATAAAGTTAGTTCTTCAGACACCAGACCATTTGCAGAGATGACAACAGGAACTACCTCAGCAGATACTAATCGCCACATGTCGCTCAGATCAATAAACAAGGCCTGATATTTTTGCTTCTTCGCCGGAAAAGAGGCAGCTATATTTCGGTCTAAATGTATAGATATGTCTGAACTATAATCCCATTCCGTGAAAACTTGTCGATCTATATTGTCAAGTCTGGTGGCTTCGACCCTGCGATCAGTGGTGACAGCAACATTTCACCAGAACTTCCACCGTTTCGTCTCCAGAACGGAATCCAGTTTGAACTTGTAATACGGGACTTTTTTCTCTACCAACTCTGACATTTCAGCCAGGGCCTGATGGACAACCGTAGCAACGTCGTTGTGCTGACTCAGGTATTCTGTTTGTACCAATGCAGAACACCCACCCATTGTGATGGAGGGTTTCGTTTATTATTATTATTATTATTATTATTATTATTATTATTATTATTATTATTATTATTATTATTATTATTATTATTATTATTATTATTATTATTATTATTATTATTATTATCTCAACTTCTAGGTGTGTGCCGGAAAGTAGGGAGACCAAGTACGTTAGGTACGGTGATGGGAATACGTCATGCTCGCCCAGGCTCACACCATTAGGTGGCAAAAGTTGGATTCTCCAGACCCTAAAATGTTAAATACATATAGTTATTAATATGTAATAAAATTTTTTTTCAACAATAACCTGGAGTACGTGTTTGGAACACTGAGAGCTTTTGAGTTCGGTCAGTAGAAGTACTCTCTGATCCTATCATGCCCTTTCGTGTATTGGTATTTGGATAGAATTGGACGAACTGAGCAGATATGATAATTGGTTTCTGCCTGTTCCTGACACAAGCAAAATTGATCAAGATGGAACATTTTGAGAAACCCTTTACTCTGGGTTCTTAATGCCTAATCTCGGGTTGCTATTACCACTGGTTACGATTCTGCCTTCATTATTTCCCTTTAAAGCTACAGAAATGCTTTGTTTGTGTAGTTCTGCATCTTGTCCATTTTTTAAGATATATTCTACGAAGTAGTTTCTGTCTCCATGACTTTTTAAAAATTTTCGTGTCTGATACTTTATGCCAACTAGCATCTGCTGTTCAGAATCTTTGCGATGCTGCGCAGCTTCTTTGCAATATTTTTTTGCTAAACTTGCAATGCCCTCTCTTTTAACTATTTCGGTCCGATTCCCTCACAAGTGGGTCATCTTGATGTCTAACCCCTCATGTACCACCATACCTGCTATTTCATTGTGAAGAGATATTTTTCATTTGCCTGTTTTTCTCCCTCTTTTGCCCGACATTTTGTCTATATCAGCTTCCGGATGGGCAACATAATGGATTGTTCACTGCTTTTTCGGCTCGGTTCGTTCGGGTTGTTCGGTTCGTGTTTCGAATTGCTTAGTTCAGTGTATAATTTCAAAGCTGTACTCGGCGACAACCACAGCCAAACAACCTATTACGGGGATTTCGTTTATTCAGTGAATTCTCTCCATCGTGTAATTCGAGGTCTTACATTCTGTGCACTGTCGTCGTCATCATCATCACCATTATTAATAATATTATTATTATTATTATTATTGTCGTTGTTATTGATATTATTATTGTTATTGTTATTATTATTATATCATCATTATCATAAGAAAGAAAAAGAGCAATTCATGGGGTTCGTGTTCCAGCACACGCGAGTATCTCCACTGCCCGCTTCGCTATTGGCACCCCCTTCAAGGCCCATTTCCCAAATTCCACGGGCAACGGCGAAGAGGGGGGGGCGGCGGCGGCGCGCGCGCCCGCGCTGGATGCCATCCGCGCCCGCCCCACCCGGCGCGCTGTTTGCCGTGCGCCAACCCCAATTGACGCTTCGTAAAGCCGCGGGCGCCCTCCTCCCCCGCGCGGTGGGCCGCGCCGCTGAAAGCGCCTGTGGACGCTCCTCGTTCGCGGCCAAAACGTCTAAATGCCTTCCAGGAAGCGCCTGTTAGGCCCCGCGCGTCAACGGGGCCGGTAAGTGCCTGTCCCCACAGCCGTCCCACCCCGCCCCACCCGCCCGCCCATCATGCGACGCTCGCCCACTCGCCCACCCGTCAGGAGACCTGCCTCCGCTCGCCTGCCCTCCGACGCATTGTCGGCGCTCGCAAAGCACACAATCCCACCTCTCCTCGGCTCTTTCTCTTCCATCCCTTACTGTACTCCGCGCCCACCCCCATTTTGCCCCGCCCCATGACCTCTGACCCGTTCATCTCTCTATCCCATCGCGTCCTGTTTCGTTCCGTACCCGTCAGTTCCATCCCGCCCCTCCCCGCCCGACCCGACCCGACCCGACCCGACCCGACCCGACCCGACCCGACCCGACCCGCCGGTAGGGAAAGCTATATGATTATAATATTCAGATGTTTTGTAAAATATGTCAATGCCAGATTTAGAAAGGATGAAAATTATTGAGACCACAGGAACGAGGGAGAAGAAACATTAAATTGAAAAATAAAGACTAGGACTGGAATTGTACGATTAGTAGAGAGAGGGGGGAACCACGTGCTAGGATGTTCAATGGACCCAAAGTGGATAAAAATCTGGGCTGGCTTCGTCTCAGGCGGCGACTGTAAAGCTTTTTCTCCCAAATGTAGCTTTTTCTTCGGCGACTGTAAAGGTTTTTCCCCCAAAAGTCCTTTCGCACACACACACATTTTCGTCCTGGGCCACAACTCGCGCAGGTGATGACGGGGCTTGGGCCGTTCTGAGCGAAGCTCTCTCAGCTGGGCCTGGTGGATACCTCCCGCTGCATTTGTGGTGAGGAAGAAACCTCGATTCGCCTCATCTGTGAATGGGCGCAATGGGCCTCGCGACGGATGCTAATCGAATCGTACATTGGTCGACATCTACACCGACACTTTCTCGTACGATACAACATAAACACTCCTTCACACTTTATGAAAAGTTTGCTTGCGCTATAGTTAACCACAAAAACACTTTATACGCAGTAAATTCGATGGCACGGATGTAAATTTGCAGTAGTTTCGTCAGAAAGTAGATCCTACCCTAGTCCATAGCTCAAGGGATGGTAAAGGGCCGCGGGGATCACTCCCAGCGGGCCGGCTAAGAAGTGGACTAGGCCAGTTTGTCCTTATATCATTGACTTCCCTTCCTAGCTAGACTTGTATGCAGATTAACTTAAAAGCGTTGTCAAGGTGGAGGAAGGAGGATAGGGGCGACGACCAGGTGCTTCTGATCCTGACCCTGCCCGGCTGCCGCTGGCATTCCGCGTGTATTTTGTGACTGCAAAATAAAAAATTTATATATGGGATGGTAAATTTCAAGACATTATCATTGGGTCACGTTAATGTCTGTATCAAAGCATGTAAATTTACAGGTTCTTACTCTTTATTGTGATGAAACGTCAGCAACATTATTGTTGCTGTAAAAAATGAAATATTACAGACCCGCTACATTTGCATTGATAGACAACACAAATGTGGATAAATATCAATCCACATTTTACAATCTCTAAACGAATAAATAAAATATTATCAACTAAATGTAGAGGTCAAAATGAAACAATTATGAAACAAAGCTAATTAAAGTAAAGCAATAAAAAATGTTTTCGATTTTATCACAACATTCTGAACTACAATTTTCTGAACAAAATATATTCAGGTTTACTAATAATTAGCTCAGTTGTTTAAGAAGACATTGTCAGTGAATCCACCTCGATCGACAAGCGTCGGTCACTCGTTTATCCAAAGTCTGCTTCTTCTCCCGCTTCTAATGGGGACATTACCGGCGTATATTCGGTTAGTGTCAAGTTTGAGAACAATCGGGGTTTCTTCCTCACCACAAATGCAGCGGGAGGTATCCACCAGGCCCAGCTAAGAGAGCTTCGCTCTGAACGGCCCATGCCCCGTCATCACTTGCGTGAGTTGTGGCCCACGACGAAAATGTGTATGTGTGCGACAGGACTTTACATTTGGAAGAACAATATGTTAAACCTTTATCAGTTGTACTTCAAAATGTCCTTTGCACTGTGAATAAAGTATTTTTATATTTATATCACATTTTGTTTATTTATATTATTATTTATACATTTTCTCTATTTTAAGTCTTGTAACTTTTTGAAACTATTTTTGCACGTATGTACCATTAATAATTCATAGAATACATTTAATAATTCGCAACTTTGTCAAGAAAAAATTCTTAGGTATTTTGTTAATGAACCAATCCAAGTCTGCTTGTGGCTAAATGAATTTCATAATACGCGTATTTTACTTGTTTTCTTCGAGTTGCCGAAACATTTTTTCGCGCAATAATCACACTTAAATCCACTGGTACCTTGAAAAATGAAAAATACATTTTTTAACCCCCAAAGCATTACCTACGATAAACAGTTTTTTAATAGTAATACTTTAATTGAAATGCACGAAATTTTGCTTCTATTAAGAAACACCTCTTTTACTAGTTTCTTTTTACTTCACTTTGCTTCAAAACTTGTTACAAACACGTAAATTTAACTGAATGTCGTAATTATATAAATTACATCAAAACGGTGGCACTTACTTTTATCGTTTAATTGTCTTATAGCACCAACTTTGCAAAGTTGTTTACCAATAAAATTAAATGAATTATTTCTAAGGTAAACAAACTAAGAGTCATACGGTATCCAAAATTTATCAACTTTGACTCGAATTCAAAGCAACTCTGGAGTGCCCCATTATCACGACATCCTGAACATGTTAAACTACACTCTTCACACCTTAACACGAAAGAGGGGGGTAGGAAAAGTTGTTAATATTTTTTAAAAGGGGCTTTTCGTATTAGACGAGTAGGTGCGTCAGCACTCTAACGCCCGGGCTGCGAGCGGGAGCTTTCAAAAGAAACGTCACAGGCGCTTAGCACACACTTCAGGGCAGATCTTGTCTCGTGTCACTGCCTCAGGATGGGCACACGAAAAGTCATTTAATATTGCAAATAGTGTTTTCTTAAATACAAATTCAAGGGGAATTCTTAGATTTTAAAGGACTACTAGAATTTTTTAAAAATATCTCAAAACTTTAATGAATTTAATTAACTGATGGCAGAGGACAACTTTATGAGCTTTATGAGTTTCGAATTTTTTCTTTAAAGTAAAGAGCGAAGGGAAAATATTCGAGGCTTTGGTTGTGGGAAAAATTCAACTTTTTAGGTTTTATTATGTTGGCATTAGTATGTAGAACTGATTGATGTGCAAAAATAATGAACTATATGATGTGTATAAATGTACAGTTTCGTAAACATGTTAAATTCACCATGGGAAGGAAGATGGGGCCAGTCCTACATTGGAAAAAGAGTCTAATAGATGCTGGTTACATTGGATTGGTGTTGGCAATCTTGTATAATCTATTTATGATTTTGCCAATGTAACTAATTTAACTGGTTGTTGGTTTTACACAACAGCTTTGCTCGTATTGATTTACAACTCTTTTACATTATAACGTACTAAGATTTACACGATGTGATATCATCATTACTTAATATTATGTTATTAATAATTTTGACTGTTAGGCTCAAAAAATTACATTTTCTGTAATTATTGTTGTAAGCAGAATACAAATAATAGTTTTCAGGACGCTCTTCTATGTTAAACACACAGTAAGCAGACTGAAACATTAATATTTTCCCAATTTGGGGAAACTTAAGGTTCCCCTTTTTGCAATTATGAGACGAGTAGTGTAAAATGCTAGTTAAGCCAGTTCCATCTCAAGTGATATCATGTGATAATCAAGATATTTTCAAATCCTGAAATCAGTTTTCTTGTGTATCAATAAGCATCTATATATATTTGCATTAGGACTTCACGGTCAAACTTCTCTTTTCTCACAAACATCATTGATAGACTCTAATCTTTCTTTACCTGAAATCTTCCTATGTAAGAGCATTTTCAAAAAAAAAGAAACACGTCCTTCCTCATGGCCTGGACAGTTCATGGACCTCCTTATCAAATTACATTTCCTTCGGCAATTATTGTTCCCACGAAAAATCTTACTTCTGAAATGAGTGGTACTGAATTCGCCAATCCCTTAATTTTATCGAGGTGTTTACAGAAAATGCAAGATATACGATTATATAGATTTCAATCAAAAAGTAAATCAATAAGCATTCGTAAGTTTACAGCAATAAACGTAAAAGTTATATCAAACACATTGTTATTTACTTAAATTCACCGAACCTAAACTGTTTCTCTCTGGAACCTTAACGCCTGCCTGTTTATTCTTTCCCATATATTGTACCATTCTTTGAAATATACATTACGCCGTCTGTGTGATTTTGACCCGATAATACTCTGTAATAAGAACCTGTGGGGCAAGCGAGTAAAGGCATTCCTAAACCTTAGGGAAAAAACCACAATGCACAACGCAATGCATCTTCGTAAGGCGTGGAAGTAAATAGATGAAGGATCAGGAAGAGGCGAGCAATAATCTGATGGGGAGAGTGAGAGGACACACAATATTAACACCCCCTCTATTAGCAGAGCATGAAGAGAATGCCTGAAAGTATGTAAATAAAAGTACATCTATTTTACTCTATAGATAGAATGCATTCCCTTTCCTGTTTAGTGCGTGTGAGTGTATGAAAAGGAGGTAGAAGAGGACAAGGATGAGGAAAGGAAATGAGGAGGAAGACCGCACGGGGTTCTTTGTCCGTTTGTTAGGGTACACATCCGGCATTCGCCTGTGAGAAACTACGGGAAATTACCGGTAAGAGTAGGCGGCCGTTAGCGTTCTATTCCAGTCAGTGACATAATTTTACCATAGGTATCCAGCTAGTGTCAAATTCCGTCTGAATTCGAATCCTAGGACATCTTGGTCAGAGACAGTACAGCAACAACGGTGATGTTCAACAAACGGACCTCAAACAAAACACGTAACGGTATTGTTAATACCCTTGCGGGCCTTCTGATTCTTTATGCCCGAGGGCCTTTTGCATACTTTATGGCCCGCTCTAATACCAACACAACATACATACATTTTTATGAATTCGATTTATTAAAGTTACGAAGCAATCAATAAATAAATAACATAATGCTCAAATAAGTAAAATAACTCGTTGTAAACCTTATTTTGCTTAATTGATAGGAAATTTGCAATGTTCCCGTAAATATACAATTGCCACCACTCATATTTCACTGTTACGTATCACCTTTTTAAAGACATTGTATGTGCTTCTTGAGTAGCAGTACTACTCGTAGTAATATGTATAAGGCACATCGGCTAACATCCTCGAAATGTTATGTTTTGGTGTTATAACATATTCTAAATTCCTTTTGGCAATAGAAGCAAATAACCTAAAAGTAGCGTTTCATCAACGCAATTTACACTGTTATATAACTCTCAAATACACCATAAACATTTTCATATATTTTTCGAAATTTTACTGAAAATCACTTTCCGTAGTTTGTTAGCTTTTGCGAGAATTTCCGCAGGAACTTCACAATATTCTTTCATTTTGTACGAACAAATCAGTCCAATAACAATTATGCAATAGTAAATAGATACACACTGTTTTGTTTATCTTACGTCATTTTGACAAATTACGATTACAATGCATCTTTTCACTTTAACCGCAAGAAAAATTATATCATGTTTCGAATTCTCATTTAATTTAGCAACGAACTAGTAAACCATAACGTTTTGTATGCATCACGGGCGTTACTAGGTATTTTGCCCCTCAGGTGACTTCCCACCCCTCGGGCTAGAGGCCCTCAGGTTTGGAAGTCGCCTTCCGAGCGAATCTAGATCTACTTAACACCCTTGATACATAAATAAGTATTCCGCCCTCAAAACCCCTCGGCTTCAACCGGGTTTGATCCCGCGATCTTGAGCACAACAATCCTATACCCTCACCGTTACCCCATCGAAGCCGCCGTTCCTCGTCGTGTTGGTCTTCCCTAAAAGGAGCTGTGCGAAAACGCCTCAGCAAATGCAAATGTTGCTACTCTCCTTTGGTCATCTACCGGAGAAACAAAAGCCACTCGAGCAACAAAATAGGTCACGTGAATGTACCTCAGAAGATTCATTAACATTTGAGGATTCTTTTACATTTAGTAAAGCTACAACTACGGGACAGCCGACTTCACTTTTCCCTTCCGGAGGAATGCGTGGTTTATCATAAAACCCTCAGCTTCAACCAGGTTTGATCCACGATCTTGAGCACAACAATCCTATATCCTACCGTTATCGCATCGAAGCCGCCGTTCCTCGCCGTGTTGGTCTTCCCTAAAAGGGCGCTGTGCGAGAGCGTCTAAGCAAATGCAAATTTTGCAACGCTCCTTTGGCCATCTACCGGAGAAACAAAAAGCCACTCGAGCAACAAAATAGGTCACTTGAATGTAGCTCAGAAGCTTCATTAACAATTGAGGATACTTTTACATTCAGTAAATCTACAACACGGGACAGCCGACTTCACTTCCCTTCCGGAGTAAGGTGTAAGTATTTTTCCGCCCTTAAAAACCCTCGGCTTCAACCGGGTTTCATCCCGCGATCCTGAGCACAACAATCCTATACCCTCACCGTTACCCCATCGAAGCCGCCGTTCCTCGTCGTGTTGGTCTTCCCTAAAAGGGCGCTGTGCGATAGCGCCGCTGCCAGTGGCGGTGGCATGTCAACAGTGTCATCGCGGGCGTCGCGACGCGCCGGTCGCCTCGTGGGCCACCAACAGCCCGCACGGCGGCGGAGCTGCGCAGACCGCTTTGTTTGCCGTCTCGAGGCGCTGCCAGTCCCCCCCCCCTGCACGCCGCGTGTTGACTCGGAAAATATTAGTGTCGAAACAAGGAGTGAGAACTTCGGAGAAAAATTCTCTGTTTCATTGGTTTATTTATCGCCGAGACTACCACACAATGGTGGCATGAAATTGAGAAATAGCTTTCGGTTAACAGGACGAGGAAGAGTCACGCTGTTGTGAAATGCCGAGAATTAGGCGAAATATGGGTCTCGCTCTTTTGGAGGGGAAAATATTGTTCGTGTGGGAATGTGAAAACTACTGGTAAAGCTATTGAACCACTTTAAACTATGTAAACTCTGCAAACGCTGTAATAATTTCGATAATATTGATTACTTTGCATGACACTACTTATATCCGAGTTTACAATAAGAATAATTTTAAATGTTGGATTGATTGATTTTTTCGTGTTTCCGGGAGCTTCAACTGCTTTGGTCATTAGTCCCATGAGTGTAGTGCATGCTATTTTCTCGGGAGATGGCGGTGATCTTTCCCCGCTGGATGGCGAGATGCGCCGACCTACAGTCGGCTAGCGGGGTTTCCCCCAACCAGGACTTTCCCACCAGCGGGGCGCCGCCCAAAGTCGGGATAAGTTCTAAGTTCCCGACCGGCCTCCCGGAATATGTGGTAGTGTAGTGCATGTTAGTGTAAGTGTGTGTGTAGGGGGAGAGGATAGGAGAAGGAAGAGGAACGAAAGATCGCGCGCGGTCCGTGGCCCGTTTGGTAGAGTACTGCTCCGGCATTCGCCTGGTGTTGATCGAAGAAACCACGGAAACTACCGATCAGAGCAGCCGGCCGCTAGAGTTTCCTCCGGACAGCGGCTGAATTCGACCACAAAGCGAGTGTCGAAAATCCTGACGCCGTCAGGACTCGAACCCTAGGAGAGGCGCTGCTGACACCAGTTGATGCACTGAGCTACCGCTCCCGGTGAATGTTGGATTGATGTCACTGCACTCCTAAGGTTGATGTCATGTGAGGGTGGTGTGTTGGGTCTGTGCTTCGCTTTTTTACAACATATTTTCAGTAATACATGTAGGCGATATTATTAATATACTTGCTGATTACAGCATTTACCCTGTGTTTATTTACTGCTCTACTCATTCTATGTCCCTCTTTCCCTGGGCCTCTGCACGCCCCGCCCGCTGAGCCCTGCTCGGTCCTCCATTCCGCCCTCCCTCAGGCTATGCTCAGCGCGCCGCTGACCCCCTCTCAGTGCGCTCGGCCCCTCGCTCAGCCCTTACTCCGCCCTCCTCAGTTCAAACTGAGCACCACGCTCAACGCCCTCTCAGTCTCGCTCAACACCTAGCTGGGCCTCCGTTCCGCTCCTGCTCATCCCTTCACATAGCCCCTTCACTGAGCCGTCCGCTCAGCTCCTGCTCAGCCTCCAGCTGAGCTCCACTCACCCTCGTTCAGTTCCAGCTCTACCCCCGCTTAGCCCCAACTCAACCCCCGCTCAGCCCCACTCATCCCCCGCTCAGCTCAAGCTCAGCGACCCGCTCAGCCCCACCGTCAGTACCCCGCCCGGCCCAGATGAGCCCTCGCTTATCCCTTCATAAAGCCCCTTCACATAGCCCCTTCCGCTCAGCTCCCTGCTTAACCCCCACTCAGCCTCCAACAGAGCCCCGTTCCCCCCGTTCACCTCCGTCTCAACCCTTCCCCCACTCAGCTCTCCATTCAGCCCCTCACTCAGCCCCTGCTCAGCTCAAGCTCACGGCCCGCTCATCCCTTCACGTAGCCCCTTTCACTCAGCCCTCCGCTTAGCAATCTGCTGTCTCCGGCTCAGCCTCAGCTGAGCCTCCTCTCAACCCCGCTCAATCCCCGCTCGACCCCCTCTCAACTCCGCTCAACCCGCGCTCGACCCCCCTCAACCCCGGCTCGTCCCCGCTCCAGCCCCCCTCAGCAGCCCCGCTCAGCCCCAGCTCAGTGTCCCGCTCCAGACCTCGCTCAGCTCAAACTCAATGCCCTGCTGAGCCTCCCCCCCTCAGCTCGCAGAAGAACCTCCTACTCAGGCCAAGCTCAGCGCTCTGCTCAGTGCCACGTTTAGCCGCCCGCCCAGCCCGTTCTGTTCGCCTCGTCTGCTTCACCTGCCACAATCACTTCGCCCGTCCGCCGGCAGCGGTCTTGCGTTAAACTATTTATGTAAAACAATTTTTGAATAATTATTTTTGCATCGTCCTCCGCAAGGATGGTACAATTTTCTTTTGCCTCCACCGGAAATCGATTCCTGCCTTTTACGTATAGAAAACGTTCCTGCTACATGAAAGAATACAAAGTAAATAAACTGAGGTTGTCTGGTATCAAATCTCTATTTCTGCAGCAGAAATAGAGATTTACCAGACCCTCGAACCTTACTAATTAATAAGGTATCTACATCACCAACAGTCTAATTAATGAAAGAATACTTTAATTCCATGTGCTATTTTAACGATTTACGTTTTGTTATCAAACTCAAGCGTCCATATGACGTTTCTGTCAAGGCAGACATGAAACTCAAAACTATAATAATTTTGAATTTCTCTCACCAAGTCCATGCCACCATCTTCTATATACCTCCTGAACTCATTTCCGAAATCAAAAATGGCAGAAAAACTCCAAGAATAAATGATTGGTTATTTCAACAACCACAAATAATTCATTGTTGTTTCTTTTTGTTATGTTCCTTGCTCACTTCCCCATCTGTTTCTGGTGTAAGTCCAAGAACTCAGATTTTGATGAAGATAAATAAATGTCAACGACACCCTCTTAACACCATGAATCCGCGTCCTACTTGAGCGCGAGGACATTTGCTTTCTTGAAATTATCACTAATGAAACGATAATGTTTGTTTTCCTTGTCGCATGGGATTTGAGGCTTTCATCTTACAATAATGTAATCTCTAAACAGCTGAATGATTTATATCAGCTACAAGCAACTACAAGCAAAAATGACAATGTTAAGAGAAAAACATTCCTGACTGCTTTGTAAAGGAATAATTTACAAGACCAACAGGAGATGAAGAAACGTGATAAACAGGCATTATGTAAGTTAGCAGTTTTACTAAAAGACCTTCGAGTTTTTTCGAGAACAGATACTGCCGAGAGCATGAGGAAAACAAAACTTGTGAATCGTAACTGTTCACAAAACCTAACGAAGAGCATGAAATCGTGACAGAACCTTCGAAAGTCGTTTGCTACAACACTTCGCACTTTAGAAAAAGGTATAAAAGATTTCGAGTCAACGAAGTTATTGACAATAACAGAATGATTGCTTGTCTCATCATTTATTCGTCACTTAGAGCTGACATACATGACATACACCTAGTGTCTCCACGCTTAGGAGCAAAATGTCATGAACGAAATCTTTAATAGAGTTTCACGGTACGAATGTAATTCACGCTCTAGTGCTCAACGTTTCGTGTTTTCATTTATGAACGAGCGCGCATTTATAACTACTTGAAAAGTGGAAAAAAGGACAAAAAAAATCTGCAAACAACGACGAGTAAAGCAAATAAGATTAAAATATTTTGTAGTTCTCACTATTATCTGTTGGAATGATATTTAATTCAATTGAATTATCAACGAACATCAACATTATTATTCCAGTTTCACTTCAACAAGAGAAAGTATAGCAAAAGATATGATAGGAACACAATGCAATCTATGGGGCAAATGAAATTGCAGGAGCAAAATGAAGGAAGACAAAATTAAGACAAACTGGTGGTACAACAGCATTGAATAGATTTTATTTGTAGCGTTTGCATAAAATTATAATACTTATATTGCAATTTATATACTACAAATGTTTTACTCAACTCGTTATCAATACTCTCTTTACTAAAGTGCTTGAATACAGAACATTAGCACAATTTTCATCTTAATTTTCTAACATGTTCGAAGAAGCTCATCATTACATGTTACGTGAAAGAGAATCGATTAAATCGATCAAAATGCGTGTTTAATATTTTGTTTCATTACCAAATTAGATATAAATAACTTCAATCTGATGAATGAAGTCGTAACAATTCGTATAAATGCCGGCAAGAGAGTATAGTAATACACTGGGTTTCACCAATGTACTCGTAAGAGCAATGACACCATCAAAAACACTTTTTTCTAGAATTCTTCCAGAATGCCTTAAAGGGAAAAAGCTAAGAATTATGCCAATCAATTTGTTTTGTCTTGAGGAATTGAATGACCTAGTGATCATCTTTCTAGGAGTCGTAAGTCGCCCAAAAACATGTAGTATTTAAAAAATGTATTTCAAAAATTAAAAAAGAACAAAAAACACTTTCTTTAGAAAAAGGCCTTAAAATCTTCTGAATGCATCTGCAAAAAATAATCGGATCCTCAACAAAAGACTGAGACCCTTGAATAACTCTCTATTTGTGAATTGGAAGAGATCTAGCCCTGAGTGACAACCAAATGGACACAGTTTACTCGATTACAGTGTAAGGATGAGGTGGAAATACATAATGTAGGAGGTATATCGCTGTCGTGCAGGGCATAGTATACGTGTCACCCAAATTATAGTGGCACTCGTGCCCGTTTGAAATAGATAAAGATATCAGTGCAGTACGTGTATGAAAAGATGGAAAAAGTTCGATCACAAAATAAGACGATATTGGACCTAATGTTTGCACTTGAAGGTTGGTTAAGATATCCCAGTGATCCATGAAGAATACCACGACGAAAAACCTTGGAGAAGGACTGCCGCACAAGTTCTAATACATACCTGATCTCTCACTTTGTATTTACCAAGTAGTGGTTACACTCAAGAAATCTCTTATAGGATGACAATTCGCAGATTGAAATGAGATTCGGGTTGTCTTTGATGAAAAGTTCTTGAGTACGCGTCTTCGAAATATCGAGTTTACCGGAAACTTCTGCCCTGCAATTTACACCTTAGAAAGTAAATGTGCATGAAAACGTGTCTTCCCAATTTCTGCTCGTAAAAATACTAATGAAAACTCTAAGGATATGATAACAACATACACAGGTGCAAATAGATTCAGACCGAAGGGCATAGAAAACTATTTATTCAATATAATGACTAGAAGGAATTGTGAATTGGTATTCGTTTCAAAAGCCCTTACGTCCTTGTGATGTTTCTCAATTCCATTAACCTTTACTCGAAAATTTCCTCGTAAAAATTTATTCATGGCAGTGTATAGTCATGAGAAGAGATGTTAGTATTAAAGCAAAGAATATGAATTCAATGAAAGCATTTACAGTCACTGCCTACATACTTAGAAACCTCATATCGATGGTGGAATGTATAAATGGTAAGTACACTTTTGGATGACATTCATTTACACGTTTAAATGCATTTGTGGATAAAAATGTCAGAAACATACTAGTGGCAACCAATGATTATAAACTAGTAGTATGTACTTATGTAGAATTAACATTCTTTTTACGTTTCAAATCAATGAACATCCACTGATTCGTTCAAAACAAAATATTGTTATCAATTAACCCACAGAACATTATGAACTGTACATGTTCTGTAAAATTATTGTTAAATTTTCTGGAATATTGTTGTAACTCAAGAAGGGGGAAAATTGGGTTATGTTGAAATGGCCAAAAAATCACTTTTATGTGGAATAAAACTGTTACTCTGAATCTGTACTAACTGCAGCTAGGTGGCAGATACAACATTATTTCTTGGGCATGTATCAACGCATTTCTTTCATGGATTGACGTTGCAACTTCAAACTCATCAGCGAACCGTGGAAGAGATAAGTTGCATTTTTTTCTATAGTGCCGTATTTGTATTTTAGCTTTACATTTGTAAATATAATTTTAAGAAACACCGCTGTATTTTGAATTGAGTTCCTCAAATGACTTATCACACTTCCATACAAATTACTAGTAAAGTTTGTAGAATCGTGTTGCAACTAAAAAGAAGTTCTAACACTTTCCGAAAGAACCCAAAACTTCAGAGTAAAAAAGAATTAAAAAACAAAGATAAATAAATACTTGTTTATAATTTGCAAGGCAATATCGGGGGAGAGTTAGGTTAATTGGACCGATTAGGTTAAGTGTTCCATGCTTTTAAATGTTGGTGGGAAGCGATTCCTGCTTTTTCCACTGGATGACATTCGTAGAATGACAGGGCTGATAATCTAAGCCACTTTCATAAGTTGCAGGCCTTCATTGTTGAGTACACTGAGACATTTGTTTTGAAAGGTCAGAAGTCTTTTTTACCACTCATCTGCTTTGCAATTTTATTGTCATTGAATAACAACTACAAGAAATATATTCACACTAAATCAATTGTTAGCACTTCTGCTTTATAATAGTGTGTTTTGTTTTTAATAATACGTCGCTGCTTGTATGTTTTCGGGTATATAAAGAAAATATTTGCTGTGGAGTTAATTGGACCGCCGGGACGGTCCCCCAGCCCCCTTGTTATTTTTCGAAATTAGTATTTGCAGATTGGCAATTAACAGTGACATCAATTGATGACCTGAACTATCTCTCTCAGACCAACCAAAATGCTTTTGTTTCAACAGTAGATATTGTTACAAAATTTCCATACCAGGTGAAGGACGGTAGGGAAATATTGAAAGTCATGATTTATTTTAACGTGAATTTGGAAAAGTACAATCTTCGGCAAGCATTTTCTCCATTTATGTGTAGATAAAGGTTATGGCAATGTATTGAAGAATTTTTTTTCAATAAATCGCCAATGTTATTTTCACAATTTATTTAAATTCCCGGTCCACTTAACCTTACCGGTTAGATTAACTGGTCATATTGCAAATGTATAAAACATTCCGTATTTGACAACAACTGTAGACACAATGATGATGTTTGTTCCTACAAAATAAGGAAAAAGCTTCACTGAAATATCATGCGAAATTTCACGTGTGTAGGTCAAATAAATAATATTTTAAAGCAAATTTAAAAAAAAGTGGACCAGTTAACCTAACTCTCCCCCACTGAGAAGTAAATGAATTACATTCTGTTGAACAAATGAAGTGTTTTGATTGCAATAGTTTTCCGGGAAAGCGACGATATACGTTCGAAGTAAGCGTAATCGTTGCAGGTAGAACCTGTGTGAGCAGCGTTGGGAGCCGGAAGAATGATTATCCTTTGTGTTCTGTTATTTGTACTGCTTTGTGAAATGGCCCTACAAACAAGGACTTCACAATTGCGTTTCCTAATGTAATAATGCAGAGGACACTTAACGCAGTCAAAGGACACTTGTCTGCAAATTCACTAAAAATATCATAGAAACCAAAAAGCAGAAATTAAATATTTTCACATACGAAATATCGAACACGATAGCCGACAGACAATCAAAAAGCAGAAATTAAATATTTTCACATACGAAATATCGAACACGATAGCCGACAGACATTCATCAATTGTGAAGATGTTAGTAGCGAACCTGAAGAACATTATTGATACAGAAGACACAATATAAAGCCGGAGAAACTGGGGTGTAGGCATGGTAAATGTGCAAAAACAGCGACTAAAATGAAACTTTAATTCATGCTCTCCGTTCTTTACCATTATCTAGTATTCAAATTATGAAGAAACGGAATAAGTAAACGATATAAAGTATGCATTGCATCGAAAACTTTCAGAATAAACTTGATAGTTAAAATAATATAATTTCTTGCATACGCTAAGAGTTCTTGAATAAATAAAGAAAGAAAGAAGGAAGGAAGGAAGAAAAAAACTATGTTTATTTCAATTATTTTAAATATGCATTTGATGGAATTCTGTAAATCCGACAGTGAACATGCAGTGAACTCTACTAGAAAATATTTCATAAGGACGTTCGGATCACATACACAATATTATAATTCAAGTACGTGCTTCGTAATGTAACGCATTTCAGAAGAAATTCTGCACTTGATAATACGTGTCGGGAACGTTGAGAGTCAGTGCTAAACTTCGTTGATTTGGTGAAAAGCGCTGCTCTCAACCTCCTGCGGACGTTGGCCGTTTCAAATGTCGTTTCTCGCTTTAGCATCTCCCACGGCGAGCCCATTCACAAATTTGATCAAGAAGCCTGCACTATAGAATGAAGAGGCGCGATGAAAATATATTCTGCGAGATGAAAACGCTGCTAACAAGGCTCTAAAAACTCCCGTGCAATGAGATGTTTGGCAGAGCAAGCAAGATTCGATTTACAGAGCTAAGCAAAAGTGTCTTCAAATTAATCTGCTTCTCACGATGAGCAAAAGTTCTATTTTGCGTAGTGTCGTCATTTTCCTGAGAATAATAAAATATACCAAATCGCTTATACACTGACATTGCCTTTTTATCACCAATACAAGCCCACCGTTGGTCGTAGAAATCTATAATGGAATCCAAAAACACTCTTACTTATTCACTGATGAATAACTTGCTAATCTCGATAAATAAATTGATTCTTTTGTTGATTATTTTTATGAACATGACGTCGCCTCCGACGGCTTCTTTCATATTAAAACGAATATATTTTGCAACTAGTTTATAGTTTCAAATTTATTGCATGAGTTCATATTTTTAAAATGAACGTTAGGAGCAAGTTTTTAAATTTCATACGAATGTATCAATGATCATTACATCAAGTTTCGTAGAGTATTTTTTCTAAGACTAACTATAACTATTATAAGATAAACTTTTTCGTTGAACAGTTACATAGCAGATTGCATGCAGTAATGAGCTCTGTATGCAGTATTCAGCCAACGCCACTTCGCGGACGGTCTCCTAGGTGTCCCAGCATTAGTAAAGCATAAAAACACCCCCACTTCATATGTGTACACGAGTTAAGTAAGGATTCAATTGATTTAAAAAATGCCATAAAAGTTCAGTATCGTCTCCTGTATTATCTCTCTCTCTCTCTCACACACACACACACACACACACACACACACACATATATATATATATATATATATATATATATATATATATATATATATATATATCGTGAGAGGGCTTAGATTTCTGTCGGAACTCGACGGAACGGCGTTCCAGTACCTCGAGAATAATTATTATATTGTATTTCTATTAGTGTGTGTGTGTGTGTGTGTGTGTGTGTGTGTGTGTGTGTGTGTGTGTGTGTGTGTGCGTGCGCACACACAATTTGTTTTAAAAAACGCATCTAAATATGAATCTCAAATCCAACCATCAACACTCGGTAATTTTTTACTATATATCGTTAAATAACTTCTAAACGAAACGTTCTAGGGCCTTAAAAACTAAAATTTTGAGGCAAAAGGCTTCAAAGAAACTTTCCTCACACCGCAGTCTACAGGATGAGACCTTGAATATTCTATTACATTTTTGTTGATTCGACGCTTCTCAATTCTACCCCACCTGTTTAGAGCCTGTGGAATCTGCAACTGTGTTTGAAATTAAATTAATTACTTTATATTCTATGCGATTGAGTTAAACGGATATACCTCTCTGCTCGGCAATAACGTTAAATAAGACTAGTTTGTATTGACAAGGGTGTATGGTATTGTTATCAATTACAAGGAGACAGAACAAGTGACAGAGAATAAGAGGGTCGTGAGAAAAAGATGTATTACAGGATTAATATGGAAATGAACAAATCGGGAGGAGGGTGAGGTTTAACATGCGAGAGATCTCGGTGGGGAGGCTTTAGAATCTGTGTTTAATAATTGATTCTATCCATAAAGGCTTCAATACTCTGATTTTATTCTGAGTTTTGTATAGAGGAGAGGGGAGGGGATGTGTCGTTAACCGTCATATGCGCACGGGCTGCCTCTACACAAAAATCCACACAATGAAATCAACAAAACCTTTCATAGAACGATGATCATGATTGTTTACTTGTCTACTGTAAAATTCTTTGTTATTGTTCAAACACCTCTACCATAATGAAGCAATATTTTAAGCAATCAGATGTAGTCACCAAATGAATTATACAAAGGGGGAAAAATTATGTTACGTAAATTGGTAATTAAAAAAACTTAACAGTTCTGCTGCCCATCCTCGGTAACAATTACAGGAAGTTACAATAAAAATCGATAGTAATTATTTTTTTATTACAAAAGTAGATTTACACATATATTTGAAGATTCTCTTAGAACTTTGGAGATGGAAAACATGAGCGTTTCCCACCAGTACATCGAAACAAATCGAAACTACCTCACTTGCCTCCAAATGTGGATCATAAGAGGTCTACCCAAGGATAACGGACGGACATACTCTGGTTATTCTATGCATATTGTCGAATGGTGTGAGGTCGTGGTATTATCGCAAACGCACAACTGAGGGTTTGTTAAATAAAACATCAATATGAAAAATTAACGACAATTTTATTCAATTTTTGAATTGAAATTAATGTGTTGTTCCAGCAATTTGACCAAATTTTACCTTGCAAAGAGCTCAAAATTTCTGAATTTAAATAAATTCAAATAATAATAAAATGAGAAATCTAAATAAAATAATCTAAAGGACAATAAAGTATATCATCCTTGTTTACTACATCCCTCGGCTCCGTCTTAATTTGGTATATGAAGTGGACGAGATGGATCCATTGTGTTGATGGACGAGATGGACAGGTTGCAATCGGCTGTGGTGGGGAATTGTGGTGCGAGGTGGAGGGAGGTTGAAGTTACAGTACTGTAGCTGTGAGGCATGTGAGTTGATTGCCGGTAGTGGGAGAGGTGAGGATGGTGGGAGCTGTGGAGGCAGTGTGAGTGACGAAGGTGCTGGGTTGGGAATTTTTTTAGAAACAACCTTAGGTTTATTTTAGCTTATTTTTATATTTGAATCGACCCAAGTCATGAATACATCTTGGCCAGGAGCTTACAATGCTTTAGCGATCTCGACTAAATCGACACCTAGCAATCAGGAATGAAAAAATCTTGCTTACAAGTTTCATTTACGAAGTCTCCGTCTATTAAAGAGATGACATTCGCAAAAGAATATTTGAGATAAGAAAAAACATCTTGATATTGACTGTTCCATTTTTGAAACAAAGGGGTGTAATGGATTAAGCAACAATTCTTCAGTACTAGTTATGTAAGGGAAGTGAGTCCAAATCAGCGTATTTGTATTCTGGTATAAAATGCGCTCACTGGAGTGAAGGATGTTTATGTTAGTTGCTGAGTCGACGCAAGACCCTCGCCATCAACTTGGAAATATAGACCAAATCGAGAGAAATGAAGCGTATCAAAGTGGTTTCTTTTTACTTATTTAAGGTCGCTTTTACAACAACTAAGGACATACAGCGACCAGTAATTAACGACAGCTTTCATAGCTTTGGGTTAACTGTAGTAACTGGAGCGAAACTCGTATGTAGACACACCCAAACAGCCATGCTCCGGGCGGGATTCACGACCCTTCAGGAACGAGGCAACTATAGCCCTACAGCCTTAGCAACCTCGGCTACACAGGACGGCTTTTTTTCTTTTTTGTAGTTGTTTTTTTTTCCTCTGCCAAACTACGTAATCACCTACACAACTTTTTGAATTCATTATTCATTGCATTCCTCACGTGTTTCATTTATCCACTTGCTTTAACTGTTTGTTAAACCAAGTTGCTGGCCGGACCGTACTGGCGCTGGTGAGGCCTCGACCGTGTAGCTCTCAGACGATGCAGCCGTAAGGTGGCGAGTGCGATGCGGCGGGAGGTGAGAGACGAGGGCGAGACTGTGAGGGGGGCCCGAAGGGGGGCAGAGGTGGGTTGGGTGCACAGCGCAGGGGGGGGGGTCTGCGGGAGCCGGCAGCTGTAGCGCGTGCGGGCTAGCGCGGGGTGCGACGAATCTCTGCCCCTCCGCCCCGCCCCCCTCTGCTAAACGAGTGGCTAATGCCCCTCGCCGCTGCTGGTGCCGCTGCACCGCGCCGCGCCGCGCCCCGCCACGCCAGAGGGCAGCTCCCACGAGGGGCGCGTCATCCCGCAGAGCGCGTGCGCCTCATTGTTCCTGATGGGCTGTAAGCGCTTGCGGGTGCGACGTTACACGGCAAATAGAAACGAGGGGTGTTCACTCAAGAGGGGATTGACGTTGCAGCTCGTTAGAAAGAACGTTCTTCTGACACCAAGAGGCGAGGAAAATGAATCTGAAATAGAATCGAGGCTTACAATCACAACTACACAGTGAAATCCATCAAAATGTTGTTCTGTAGACTGCAAGACATAAAATTCCATTTGGCTTGAGTAGCAGATGAAAAATCACGTACTCACAAGTATGATTATATTTAAAAAATTAAATGAAAGTAAACTGGCATTTTCACTTGAATGTTTTTTATTATTGTGAGGACTAGTTAGTTACTAAGGATGTTGAATGAAGTAACCGGTTTGACTCTCGGAATATTTTTCATTTTCTTTTCTTCAATCTGGGCTGATAAAGTTTCGTATATCGGCATGTCCGTCACTCTCCGGGTGATATGTACACCTCCTCGAATCTTGACCATCATTCAGACGAAAATAGTAGTTATCTATTAATACCTTATATTAACTTTATTCTAACTGGTTTATAGAATAAATTATTATATATTTATCATTAAAACAGATATTCAATAGAAATGTGCACGATCAAAGCTAAAAGGATTGAGAACAAATATGTTGTTGTTGTGTATATTATCATGGGAATACACTGTGGTAGTTGTGAGAACATATGTAGTACTTATTTTTACTTTTTCCTGACATTTTGCTTTACATAGACATTATATGATTGAAGTGAGTATGACATTCCCATCATTAAACAAAAATTTACACTACCACTAAAATATGTGCATTTATATTAATATTAATATTGTTTTCAATTGCATAGGTTGCAATTTATTTTCATATTAACTTTGATTACATAGATTAATATTTCAAAAGTATTTGAGACCACATAATTTGGTCATGCTTTAGGCCTCTCAAGACTTTAGAACGGCCCTACGCCTCTCCACTGCTTGCTTACTTCCTCCCTCCCTCCATCCATCCATCCAGGAAATGCAGCGAGCAGCCTTTATTTCGCGGCGGTCCCCCTTCAACGCCCCGCTCTCCCCTCCGCCGGAGTAAAAGACCGTAAATGAGGGTGAGGTGGCGAGCGGGATGCGAAGGGCGAGAAGCGAGGGGAGATGACCGTAATACGACCCTAATAAGACCGTAATACTTGTACTTATCTGCGGAGGGGTTAGGGGAAAGCTAGATTTAATACATTTAAAACAGCGTGCAATTTTCGTTGGCAAAAGCAGCGAGAAAAAGGTTTGAAAGAACATGCGGTTCATGCTACTGAACTCTCCCTCCTCTCACCCTTATTTCCATTTATCTTTTCCCACCCTGTACACTCGATAGCTAACTTCGGATAATTGAATTGGTATACACAATATTGAAAACGACTAAGTTAACGATGAAGGAATTTACGTTATTTAATTCGAAATATTCTTCCTCTCACCTTCACGGCCGTCCGCATTCCTACTCCCTTCACTCGACTACTTCCTTCCTCCTCCCCCGGCCACCCCACCTGTGTAGAGTTCCATTTCGCGGCGGCCCCCCGTCAAAGCCCCGCTCTACCCGCCATCGCGCCGGAGTAAACGGCCGTAAACGGGCGCCAGGTGGCGAGCGCGAGGCGCGCGGCGCGAAGCGCTGGGGGGAGGGGAGGGGGCCCAATATTTATCCGCGGAGGCGCCTGGGCTAACGCGCCGCTCGCGTGCGTAGCTCGCGCGACCCAGCCGAGCCGCGCCGCGCCGCGCCACGCCCCCTCGCTGCCCTTTCGCGCCACCGCGCAGCTCCGCTCCGCTTGCTCTGCTTTGCTGTGCTGTGCTGTGCTGTGCTGTGCTGTGCTCTGATCTTCTCCGCACTGACCTGTTCTCCCATCTGCTCTGTACTACTCCGCTCTGTTCTCTTCTCCTCTCGGCTGTGATTCGCTCTGCTCTGTTCTCCGCTCCGTTGTTGTCCGCTCCGCTGTTCTCCGCTCTGCTCTGTTCTCCGCTCTGCTCTGTTCTCCGCTCTGCCTTGTTCTCCGTTCTGCCTTGTTCTCCGCTCTGTCCTGTTCTCCGCTTTGCCCTGTTCTCCGCTCTGCCCTGTTCTCCGCTCTGCCCTGTTCTCCGCTCTGCCCTGTTCTCCGCTCTGCTCCGTGCTTCTCCGCTCTGCTCCGTGCTTCTCCGCTCTGCTCCGTGCTTCTCCGCTCTGCTCTGTGCTTTTCCGCTCTGCTCTGTGCTTCTCCGCTCTGCTCTGTACTTCTCCGCTCTGCTCTGTACTTCTCCGCTCTGCTCTGTGCTTCTCTGCTCTGCTCTGTGCTTCTCCGCTCTGCTCTGTCTTCGTCAAACTGCTCGAAAAAAGTACTACATTATGTCTATTCGTATGACCTCGTATTAGGCCAGATCGATTAGCGAATATCCATTTCGAAGATAATCCTGTGTATGATTAGGCGCTAGTGCTGTTCACAGACAAACGTTTAAAAAATTCCGTCAGTATAAGAAAATTTCGGTAGTAATCTAATAGTTCAGTCAAAATCTCGAGATCTATTTTTCAAGAAAAAATTTGGAGCGGTTTTTGAATATTTTTGTCTAGAAATTTCAAGCACATATTACGCAAAAACTACTTTTTTTCAAAAAATGGTACAGGACTTTTTTAAAAGATCTATTTTTAACACACTTTAAGGCGAAAACATCGATCTTCAATTTTGTAGTTTTGAAATGTTAACTTTTCGCAATTTTCGAAAATGCAGAGAATTTACCGAAAAAGGAATTGCCGCCATATCTTTTTTATCGTCCTTTGACACATACGCGAAGAAATTTTAACGAAAACATTGGAACGGGTTTTTTAGAAAAAATTGTTTTAAAAAATTAAAAATTCACGCAATACTATATGTCTATATTTCACGCAAAATTACGCAAAAACTACTCATTTTCGAAAAATTGAACATAGTATTATTTCATGTTCTTTCTTTGGAAAACAAATTTCATTAAAGAAAAAAATCTCAATCTTCAATATTGTAGTTGTAGGAAGACGCCGAAAGATTTGAACTTTTGAAATTTTCGAAAAATCATCGATTTCAACAAAAAGGAAATCTGCATCATTCTTTTAAGCGTTCTTTACGCTATCCGATGGCAAAGTTTAATACAAAAATTGGAGCCATTTTTGAAAAAAAAATGAAAATGTTGCTGAGGCTTCATGTAAAGCACCCCTAAAATCAAAATATCCGTTTCAAGCTCATGGAGCCTCAAGTTCTTTATTGCATATAGGAAGAATATTTATCCATTTTTTCGTTTCTAAGGCCCGACAATAAGTTATTCTGCCGAACATTCGCCGTTTTCCGGCGCACAGTTACAATACTTTCTCTTCTTACGAAGTGCGAGAAAGTAACTTCGAGAAAGTAAGAAGATTTTAAAGGTTCACATTTAATTAGTACAGATTATTTGGAGAGTTTTGATGAGTTAACTCGACAGCAATTTCCAAATTTTGCAACAATTTGCTATTTAAGGGAATTTAATTGTAGTGTTACAGATCAAAGGAAGGAAATATAAAATGTACAACAAAGTAAGAATTGTGAATGATCCTGTTCTGTATAGTGATGCTACATTCATCGAGCAATTGTTCCAAAATAATAATAATAATAATAATAATAATTATTATTATTATTATTATTATTATTTTTTTTTTTAAGTTTAAATGACAAGTTTAAATGAAGTTTAAATTTAAGTTATTAAAATTAAGTTTAAATGAAAGTTTAAATGACTCTTCTGCCCGAAGTATTCATGCCCCGCTAGAAGTGATCCCCGAATGACGTGGAGGCCCAAGATTTGAGGCGCGAGCCCCAAATCGCCAGTAAGAACTTCGCCCGAAGGGGCAGTATCGCCCGTCCGCAGAGAGCCGTTGGCCGGGGGCGAGCGGCCGGGGAGATGGCACGCGCACTCGCCGGCGAACGCGCGAGCGGCGGGGGCGGGGGCCGCGCGGAAATTGATTCCGCGGAGGCGGAGGCGCGGGCGTGGACGCAGGCGTTCACGTGGGTGGCGGCTTGTGCAAGCGTGCGGAGTGCGAGGCGAGAGCGGGACGTGAACGGGGGCGAGAGAGTGACTAAGGGAGTGGGTAGGGGGAGGGGAGGGCGAGACCGAGGGCGATGGTGAGGGCAAGGATGAGGGCGAGGGCGTGGAAGAGGGAAAGGGTGTGAAAACGGGTAAGGAGAGTGGGGGCGACTGTGAGGGCAAGAATGGTCACGAAAGCAAGGGCGAGAAGGAGAGAAGACGAGAGGAGAGCACGGGTGAAGGCGAAAATGAGAGCGTTGGCGAACAGAGTGATGCGGAATAAATCGAGGACAAGAGAATGTGAGAGGGCAAGGAAAAGAGCGAGAAAGTGGGTAAGATCGAGTGCTAGAGCGAGAGCCATGGTGGGCGCCAGGGAGAATGCGAAGGCGAGGGGAGATCATGGGCGAGGGAGAAAATGAGTGAATCGGTGATGGAAATGTGAAAAAGAGCGAGGGCGAGGGCAAGGGTAAATGCGAGGTCAAAGGGAAGATCATGTGCGGGAGTCAGAGCAACGGTAATTGTGAAGGTGAGGGAGGCGGCGAGAGCGACGTTGAAGACCAAGAAATCGTGAGGGGGAGAGCGAGGGCTAGAGGTGAGGCGAGAGCGTGTGCACAGGCCTAAACAACCCCGAGGACGAGAGCACGTGGGACTAGATCAAGGGGAACGCGATGGCGGGAGCCAGAGCGAGACCGAAGATGTGCGCGATGGCGAGTAAGAATTCGAGGGTAGCGCGGAAGCGAAGGGAAGAGCGGGGCTGGGCGGAGGCGGGGGCGAACATGGGGTAGTGCGACCCACCCCTCCGCCGGCTAGTTCAGAATGGGTTTTCAAGGTGGGCGCAAAATAAAAAAATACAATTAGAATAGCGGGGATCAGGGTCATGTGGGCCGTTGTGGATTGAATGCACTTACACAGAAACTCAAGTCGAATCACTTTCCACTTACTTAAGTATATTCTAATTAAATTGCTGTTACAGTAAATGAACATAAAACACTTTACATATACAAGAATTTTGTCTTGCTGAAAAAAAAGAAAACAACTTACACTCTTAATAATTAACTACACTGTTTCCTTTCTCTCATTTAAATCAATTTCAAAGAATACTTAAAACTTTGCCTAATCATTCCAGTCGTAAATTTCCTAGTTGCAACTTTACAATTAGCTAAGTTTTTCTTGAAAGAAAAGATTGATTCTATTTTTCACAGAATATCGGTATAAAGAACCTGTACTAATACTTTCTTTCCGAAACAAATTATTCCTTCTAATATCTACAAATTGTTCAAGTTGGCACGACCTTACTGTGTCTTCTCACGGCGTAGAGAAATCTGCGGCGTCGACTCTTCCAATCGCTCGATGTCCTTGTCCTTGCAGCTCGGTCGGGAGCAAAGCCGCCCCTCTGCAGAACCGCACGGTTGCCCCTTTCCAGTACCGTTGTTCAACTCACGATGTGGCCTCCGTCTCGTTTTCCGTTGATACTCTTTTCGTATTCTTTTATAGAATGTAACTAGCTTTTAATTCCATATTTAAAAGAATCTACAATACGACAACTGAGTCTATTGTATAAGAAGAATAAATATAAAAATAAAAAACTGCAAAGAAAAGAAATGAATGGCCTCGTTAGTTTCATGCTATTCACACTCCTCTCTCTTACAAAGATTTTAAATGCGTCACTTATACTTTCATCCTTTTCCTGATGAATTGTTTTAATGCATTGTAATATGATAATTACCTCCTCGAATGTCTTGAAGAGTTTTTATCGTAGATGCAGTCCTGAAGTCCGTAGCAGTACGAGGTGCCGCCTTCTCGTGATCGGTAGGTCCTCACTCTCCAGCTGTTACTTCAGAAAAGAAAGCTTTCTTTCTCCCGACTCCGGTGTCGCATACACTACCTAGACGCCCTCTTACGGATATAGTTCGTAGTTTCCATTTTCGGATTGTATTCATGCGCGTTGGCGCGCGTTCAAACAGCTTATCTTATTCTTGAATATTGATGTGCTCCGTTTTCCGAGACCTCGGCAAAACGGATGGTCACATAACCCCTTCTTTCGGAAAAAAGATTTTTGGGGATTTGATTTCATATGCCAAAAAAATCTTTTAACCAAACTTGATGCTCTTCCTTTCTTCTGTCTTGATTCTGGAATGTCGAGCTATCTTGTTTCTTCCTTCTTCTTCTTCTTCTTCTTCTTCTTCTCCTTCTTTCTTCTTCTTCTTCCTTCTCCTTCTTTCTTCTTGTTCTTCTTTCTTCTTTACATGATTCTTGTCGGTTTGTTTGTCTATTGGTTTGTTTCATCATTTTGTTATTATTTAAGTGATCGTAAACTGTGGAAATTGTACTTTCCGATTGTAATCCCACTTTCATCTAGTGTGCTATCGCAGTAACGGAAGAAATATTGCAATGTGCATGGCGAAATTAGGAATAAATCTGGCGTAATAATTGACGCAACCTAACAAACTCTTAAGCTGTTTCGTGTTTTTGGGCGGTGCAATTTTATCTATCTCTTGCATCTTCTCCATGTTCATTTTGACTCCGTTGACTGTCAAATCATACCCCAGGAATTTAACTTATTTAGTGCAAAAATTACTTTTCTCCAAATTCAGTTGTAAATTATTTTCAATGAGACGTTTCAGCAAAATATCTAGCTTGTTCATGTGTTCTTCAAATGTCTTCGAATACACGAGCACGTCATCAATATAGATAAAAGCATCGCTAGACATCTCTCTGTCAATGATATTGTCTAAACATTGCACAAGAGCAGATGCACTGTTCTTGAGTCCAAATGGCATTCTTTTGAAAACATACGAAATTCCCCGGTGAATAAATCCTGTATATTGTCTACATTCAGGTGCTATCGCTATTTGCCAGTAAGATGCAGTGAAGTCGGTTGAACTCAACCACTTGATGCCGGATAATTGATTAGTTAAATCCTCTACACGCAACGGTCTGTCTCTGTACGGTAGGGTAACTTGATTCAATCGTCTTGCATCTAAACACAACCTTATCTTCCCATTACTCTTTTCTACGAGCACTATCGGACTTAGATAAGAGGGTTTGGACTTCATGATAATATCATCTTTAACCATTGTAGCAATGAGCTTATCCACCTCCTCCTTATGTTTTTCTGGAATGACATATTGGTAACCCGTGAATGGCGTTTTATCTGTTAGTTCTATTTCGAATTGAAAATCTTTTACTGGATTCTTGTTTTTGCAAAACACCTTCTGATTCCTAAGTAATACTTCAATTAATTGTTTCTTCTGATTTTCATTAAGATTAGAATTTCCTTGCACATGCGAACGAATTTTCAGCTTCACATCTTCTTCCTCCAAACAATTCGCCTCCCAATAATTCCATGTGAACGAATCAAATTCGAGATCCTGTTGATTATTCGGTTTTAACGTCATGGTATTTTTTTCTAAGTTGATAACAACCCCGTATTGTTTCATGAAATCGATTCCCAGTATGAGCGGATATAAAAGTTCCGGCGCTACTAGGCGCACAACTTGATACTTATTCTTGCCTATCTCTATATCCAAATAAACTTGTCTTGTTATTGGCTTTGATTTTTTCCGATTCGCACCTATCAGAAAAGACTTTACGAGCGGCAATGTAGGTACCTCCACTCCCTGGTTTTTCAATTCATTCAACAAACTTTCCGCTATGACGGAGGTCGCACAACCTGTATCCACTAGTACTGACGTATCAACACCCTCACATTTAACCTTAAGCTTCGGACACTGTCGCCTGGATCCGATCTGCTTTTGTTCTTCTTCGTTCCACGGTTCGTCATCAAATGAGATTAATTCGATCGATAATATCGCCACCTCTTCTTCCCTAGATTCTTCTATTAGGTTTGCGGCGGGATGGCGTGTCGAAACAAACCTTTCTAATTTTCCGACTCATGTCCGCGAGATGTACTGGGTTCAGTATTTCTGTTTTGGAAAACTCCTCTATCACTAGAATTTTTTCTATTCCTATCTTTAGACGGCGTCCTATCTTGTCTAGCATAGGTCTGTTCTTCTACGTGCTGTTTCGATTTGTAAGTTCCTCTTTTCTCTGATTTGCTTACATAATGTTGCTGCTGCCTGCTGTCTTGGCTTTCTACCGGCCCACTAACATTTGCCCTTGCTCTCTGTAACCTCTCATTGTACACGAAAGTCGCATCATACAATCCCAGCTGCGTTATTAACTTTTCCGTGGACATTGGCAAGAGATTCTTAAGCAAATTTTGTGTAGCTGACGGAAAATGACGTGTTAACAAACAGACAATTTCGTCATCCGGGATCGTCGGAGTACATAATTTGAAACAAGCTAACTTCTCCTCTGCATATTCTTGCATGGACATCGTACCTTTCTTCCACGTACCATACATTACATTAACTTTGAAATTAATTTGAGTTTCATTGTTCCAGTATCTTGAGTAAAATTTTTCTTTAAATTCTGTCATAGTTTTTGGTAATTCTCCTAAACTATCTGCCCATATTCGTGCATTACCCTGCATCATCTGATAGACTATGTGAGTTTTCTTATTGTCCGGAACATAATTTAAAGAAAAGAAATTATCCACCTGCCTCATAAATACGCATGGATTTTCATCTCCCGCTGCACTAAATTTAGGAGTACACGGTAATGAAAAATACGTGTGCGGAACGCTTCCTCCACTCGATGGTAAATTTTCAATTTGATTTTTCAATTCTACAACGTCATTCGTACATGCTGTAATTTGGTGTTGTAGAACCACATCTTGTTCCGAAAGAGCTTTTATTCCACTATCTAATTTACTAGCTTGAACCTTAACTTGTTCAGTAACTAATTTTTGAAACTTCTCTACACCTTGTTCTATCTCAGTCTGCCTGTCGGACACGGTGGTTATAAGATCTGATTGCATTTCGATCCTATTTTCAAATCCTTTCGTAACTTGATCAATCTTCTCTTCTAATTCATGACCCAGTTCCGTGAATTTTTCTTCTAACTTCTCGTGTTCCTGCCCTAATTCTTGTTGAATCTCATTCTTAAATTCGACCTTCCACTGTTCTGCTAATTCAGTGAATTGTATTTTTAAATTCTCTTCTAACTTCCTATTATTTTCTTCTAATTTTGTTTCTAAGGCATTTTTGTTCTCCTCTAATTTAGTTTCTAAAGCATTTATTGCCGAGTTATTCTCCTCTAATTTAGTTTCTAATGCATTCTTGTTCTCCTCTAATTTAGTTTCTAAGTTAGTCCCTAATTTCTTTATATTTTCCTCTGTCTTTTCATTCTGCATTCCTAACCTCGTATCTAATTGCTGCATGAATTGTCCTATTAATCGTTGCATCATTCAATTTGCCCTGTCGAGGTTTCGTTGTTCCTCATCCGGATCTCGTGTTGGCGTTTGCTGTGATTCCGTCGGCGAGGTCATGCTAGTTTCTCCTGACGTTCCTTGTTCTACTTCTACCGTTTCTTTCGCGATCATGGTACTTGGAGCTTGTCCTCCCACTGCCCTATCGCTATCTGAATCCCCAGACGATCCTTCAACGGTAGTTAAATTCCTAGCCGCGTTATATTTATCTGCCATTTTGACTGTATTAACTGCCTAGAATCAATCAATCCTCTTTCCCAGACACAATACACTTTTTACAAATTATTACACACACAAATACCAAACACTATCTCGAACAGATAACACTTTCATATAATACCCTTTTTGAAAAACACTCCAGAAAAACACACTTTTACACAACACTTTTTTTTTTTTCTCTGTAACCTGTTCAACAATCTTAGTGAATTGTGATTCAATTGTACTAGAAATTTTGGTTCCACCAAATTTTGGTCTCAGTTTTTCTCAAATCGAGTTTTGGTAAATGCATCCAATAATCGAGCCCCGCTTATGGGCGCCAGTTGCGATCCACCCCTCCGCCGGCTAGCTCAGAATGGGTTTCCAAGGTGGGCGCAAAATAAAAAAATACAATTAGAATAGCGGGGATCAGGGTCATGTGGGCCGTTGTGGATTGAATGCACTTACACAGAAACTCAAGTCGAATCACTTTCCACTTACTTAAGTATATTCTAATTAAATTGCTGTTACAGTAAATGAACATAAAACACTTTATATATATACAAGAATTTTGTCTTGCTGAAAAAAAGAAAACAACTTACACTCTTAATAATTAACTACACTGTTTCCTTTCTCTCATTTAAATCAATTTCAAAGAATACTTAAAACTTTGCCTAATCATTCCAGTCGTAAATTTCCTAGTTGCAACTTTACAATTAGCTAAGTTTTCTTGAAAGAAAAGATTGATTCTATTTTTCACAGAATATCGGTATAAAGAACCTGTACTAATACTTTCTTTCCGAAACAAATTATTCCTTCTAATATCTACAAATTGTTCAAGTTGGCACGACCTTACTGTGTCTTCTCACGGCGTAGAGAAATCTGCGGCGTCGACTCTTCCAATCGCTCGATGTCCTTGTCCTTGCAGCTCGGTCGGGAGCAAAGCCGCCCCTCTGCAGAATCGCACGGTCGCCCCTTTCCAGTACCGTTGTTCAACTCACGATGTGGCCTCCGTCTCGTTTTCCGTTGATACTCTTTTCGTATTCTTTTATAGAATGTAACTAGCTTTTAATTCCATATTTAAAAGAATCTACAATACGACAACTGAGTCTATTGTATAAGAAGAATAAATATAAAAATAAAAAAAACTACTCGAATGTCTTGAAGAGTTTTTATCGTAGATGCAGTCCTGAAGTCCGTAGCAGTACGAGGTGCCGCCTTCTCGTGATCGGTAGGTCCTCACTCTCCAGCTGTTACTTCAGAAAAAAAAAAACTCTTTCTTTCTCCCGACTACCGGTGTCGCATACTCTACCGAGACGCTCTCTTACGGATATAGTTCGTAGTTTCCATTTTCGGATTGTATTCATGCGCGTTGTCGCGCGTTCAAACAGCTTATCTTATTCTTGAATATTGATGTGCTCCGTTTTCCGAGACCTCGGCAAAACGGATGGTCACCTATGTACTACTGAATTAGTGTCGAATTGAAAATAAATCATATACTTTCTGAAAGTAACAAGTACTACAGGTGCATTTATTTATTTAACGCCAAAAAGACAGTTAAAACTGCGTATGACGTGCTATGGGGAAAAGTGAATTGTGTGCACATTTTCAAAATTCTGTGATCCCTACACTAAAAAAATAAAAAATAAAAAAAAACCTCCCATGTAATAAAATCTATTTTCAAGGATAAATAAGCAATAAATTTAGAAATAATAAAATTAGAAACAATATTTTTCTTCGAAATGTTTCGTCTCTTTTCAAACGTAGACATTTTATACATCGACGTTTTCATCATCGAAAATCTTTTGAAGATGTATGGATGTATCAATGTTTGGCTAAACTTTGTCATCACTAGTTGCTGCTCATCCATTTGATTTCGTGATGCTCTGCCCCCTCAAGAACTTTTCCCGGTGCGAGCCCGGTGAAAGGGGCAGGCGTTTATCTTCGCTGAGGTTATCGCGCGCGCCATGACTGTGCACTTCGCGAGGGGGAGGCGACCTCTGGCGCAAGGCGAAACCTCGGCCCCCGAGTGGCGGTGGCGCGAGCAAGGGAAGGGGGCACTGAAGACTACAGATGTTGGTAAACCACCGGGTGGGATAGCGAATTTCGAGTTCGTGATTGAGGCTTTGTAGGCGGCAGCCGAGCAACGGCGAAAAATAGGCGCGGTAGCGGCGACGTCGAAGCACGAAGGGCCAACGACGGACGCGCGGCGGAGTGCGGCGGCCGAAAATGAAATTGCGTGCGTAAACAGGCTTCGTGGATGGGGTGTCCTGGGTTCAATTTGCAACTCTCGCTCGTTTTCGACATGGTCTCAGTAGCTGTTTCGAAGCCGACCTCTGCCTGGCTGCGAATTCTGGAGGCCGTCTACTCTGAACGGTCGTTTCTGTGTGTCCACCCATACATTCCAAACGAATGCTGGAGTTCAAAATCAACGGCCACGTGTGATCCTTCTTCACCCTGTTCCTACCACCATTCATACGGCCGGCCGTTGGACTCACCCTCCAATCAACGCGATCTAGACCAACATTTTTCTTGCCCGCCTACTATATACTTCTTCTTCCTAGGGCTTTTATCCAACCGACAGCCGGTTGCCCTTTACGTCCCGAAGGGACGCATATTCGTCCATACACTACACAAACACTTGCGGGCTCCTCTGATCTGGGGTCAGCAGAACGCGAAGCCCTCCGCGACAACACACACAAAGTCAAGGGACAAACAGCCATGCCCAAGGCGGGACTCGAACCCGCGGCCCTTCGGACCGAAGCGCTGAGTCGGTACGCGCTCTTAGCCACCTCGGCCATCCAGGTCGGCACTATATACTTACGTAGTAAAAAGGAAAGATCCTAAAGCTGCGGCAGAAATTGACGATTTTTCTTCAGGACGATGTTCATTTTGTGGGGCCCTGGTATAAAACAATTAGATAAATATTGTTCCTACATGTATTAAACTACATCTTCTAACAGGACAGGATCCTCGTTTCGTTGGTCGTTGATACCGAAAAATTGGTTGACGGAGAAATGTCTCTGCCTTGTGTGTTCAAAGTTACTGCCTAAACCATTCAGACAATTTTCTCCAACATTAACATTCCCTGATCAATTGGCCGAACTCGAGGCAGTGTGATTTTGAAACGATATTTTAATTTTTGGAGATGTTTTATATGATGCCTTTACATTATCAAACACGTCTCTAAAATGTTTGAGTATACCTTTCCAACATTTTTTATTTAAGTTTTTCCTCGGATAGAGCAAAGGACGGTTAAAAATGGCGCAAGTCTCATTTCCATTTAAATATATGACTTTTTTTAAAATTGCAGAAAGCTTAAAGTACAATATTTTTTCGTCGTCTTCCTTCAATGTCAGTAATGACGATAGAGATTTCTGCTTTCTTGTATACGTTTATACGAAGTAATATACGTAGTATAGAGAAAGATATGTAATGCTGCGCGAAAAAACGGCGGATTTTGGGCACACAAAAATTCATTATCGGGTCGTGACAACGAAAAAGTGGATAGATCCAGTTGCTAAATTAAGAAAAAAATCCTTACACGTGGTGTAGCCAGAATCCGTGTTGTGGGTCCTTGATACGAAACACCAGTTGAAAGCAAACCGTCCGTCCGTCTGTCTGATGTATGTAAACAAACCTAGCGCCTAAACCACCCGAATGATTTCTTCCAAATTGAAGAAACCCATGTCTTTTTTGTGTGAGCCAAAGCTCTGCGATTTTGAAAAACATTCTTTAATTTTTGAGGGGACTTTATATGAAGCCCGAGGGACATTTTCAGAATTTTCTCAAAAATGGCTCCAAATTTTTTCTTAAAACTTCTTGTAGGAATAGAGCATAAGGCACTTATAAAGGTAGCATATGTCCGATTTTCAGGCTTAACTCTTAATTTTCGGAAATTGTAAAAGTATGAATTTTTCGGCAACTTCTTACGACTACAATATTAAAGATAGAGACTTTTCTTTCAAATTAAATTTGTTGTCCGTAAATAGTTCTTCGATTAAGGTCATGTAGATTTTTTTAAATTTTAGTAGTTTTCGTACAATAGTGTTTGCAATATTTGCAATTTTAAGAAATAACAAAAACAAGCTTTTCTTGAAAACGGCTCCGTGTTACATTAGTATTTAGATCGCAACTTGTGTTGTCTTCGGTGGCTCCGGTTTCTAGTCTCTTTTTGTTACTCGCTGAATAAACTGATCTAAACAATCTCTTTGTACTTGTCTGCATTCTAGTACAGGTTAGAGGAATTCTCTCATACATATCAGAATAGAAAATATTGCAGATAATACAATTTTTTACTGAAGAACTTGGTGTTAACAGACGCAGTATAAGACAACAAACCCTACTCCTCCGTCTCATATCTAAATGAGGAGGCAAAACTCTCTTCTCAAATGAACAACCATTTCAACTCTGTCTCAGCTAATCGTGCGTCTTACAGTAATGAGAAAACCGACCCGACGATAACAACTGAAAAAAACAAAAACAAAAAGGCTACGCAGAAATGGCGCAGATATTGCACAAGGCAATCGGATCGGCCATTGTTTGACGTCAAAGGAGCAAACGTGCGCAATTCGCGTTTTCCTGGCCTTTCCTCCTCGCGGTCCTTTGCCAAGAAGCTGTTGCCAAACAAGCCGATCGGCGTTTCGAGAAAATCTTGATTGATGTATGGAATGTCTTTCTTTTTTTCGTCTCCTGGAATAGAGCGTTAATTGTCCTTGAGTGTCAATGTCATTAATGAAAACAAATTTGAAATTAATGCATACAATTTTGTATAAATTGAAACTTGAATTTTTGCAAAATCGCTGTTTGCCGAGCTATTTGATGAGTAAAATTCATTTTAAACAAATTAATTCGTAAATTTTAGTTAGCGCATCGGCGAACTGTATTGTTCAGTTCATGAATTTTCACCAATGGCGATTTTTATTTCAGAACCTCGTAAGGAATTCACAATCCTTCATTACTCCCAGACATTAATAATTCCCCACATGAAATAGTAATCGAAAATATTTCCTCAATTATTGCTTCTTTACAACTGTGCATGCAATGTGCTTGTGTTTAAAATGTGCAAGGATGAGACGTTAGTCCATACCAATGAGCACTTGAAGTGTTTAATCTCTTTCTGCTAATTATTTATATTTCATAAAGAAAGACAAATAGCTTTTTTATTTTGTATTATTGTTGTTTTTGTTGGTTCATACATATATGTATGTATGCTCTATAGAGCAGTTTATGATTAACTTTACATATCGTCGCTTTTTTTTAATACTGTTGCAATGCAATAAAGGTTTTTTGCTCAAGAGTGCGTTTTTTAATTTCCCCCCAACTTTGTTTGCTCCCCGTTAATCGAGGATCAGTCATATAGCGTTGCAAACCATATCGAAAATTTACGTTTTTCTTTTTATGTATTTTTATGCACTTTTTAATGTATTTTTAATTGAATTTTGGGGTTATTTTGGTAAGTTTTAAAACATTTTGCAAACTACTGCAGTAATTTGGTAACAAGAGTGGTAGTCATTTATTTATTTATTGAGCCTGAAAAGTCCCTTTAAGGGCAAAGACCTCCTGCTTCAACAGGATGAAAAGTCGACTTACACGTTTGCATCATATGAAATTACTTTTACACAAAAAGAAATTACACAAAATGAAACTACACAAAAGGAAATTACACAATATGGAATTACATAATATGAAATTACATTTAATTACAAAATTTTATACAAATGAAAATTTTTCTATTTGCTTTAAACTCTTCCGTCAGTCTTCCACTTACCTTAGTCTCTAGCTTAACCTTTACCCTGAACCGATTTTCACACCAAATAGTTTCACAAAAGCAAACTAAAATAACACTTGAAACCCACAAAATTACATTAATTTCTCTTTGTCATAAACTCTTCGGTAGATGCCTTCCACTTGTCTCTGTCTTTCGCATCCCTTGACCACGTGTTTCCAAGCTCGCTCTTAAATACATCTTATCACTCCATCTTCGGTGCTGTCTACCTGGACTTCGCCAGCCCGCTGTTGGGTCCCATACTGTTGCTACGTGGGCCCAGCCTTGTGGTTGTTGCCTCACGATGTGCCTGCACCGACACCATTTTAATCTTGCTGCTTGAATAGCTGCATCCAGTATCCCAATCCTCTTCCGTATCTCCTCATTTCGAATTCTGTCTCTGAGGTTGATTCCCAAGATTTTTCCTTCCATTTTCCTTTGACTTCTTTGTAATCTTGTTATTTGAGAACTTGTTAATGTCCAATTCTGAGAGCCATAGGTGAGAACAGGGAGAACGCATGAATCCATTGCTATCTTTTTAGTGTGAAAGCTTATTTTTGTGTCTGTTAGTATGAAAGCAAGGCTCCAGAATTTATTCCAAGCTAGAGATATTCTTCTGTCGAATTCCTGATTGGTTTTCTGTTGAAATGAAATGAGTTGTTCAAGGTATGTGTATTCTTGTGAATATTGCCTGCCATCCTACCGCCGTCAGGACTCGAACCTAGGACCTCCCGGTCAGAGGCTCATTAGTCGCGTTAGAGTAGTGAATGTTTTACCTAGGAAGGTGGCAGTGATTCCTTCCCCGCTGGATGGTAAGACCTGACAACGACCTATACGTCGGCTAGCGGGGAATTTTCTCTTCTTCGGGTTTACCCAGTCCGTTGTAATGGGAAACCACCCCAGCTGTGTAGGCTTTTAGCTCACGACTGGACAACCGACCTCTTCTAGAGTAGTACATTTAAGCGTATAGTGTGAGCAAGGGGAGAGGACAGAACATGAAAGAGGAGGGAAATAATGCGCATGGTCTGTGGCCCGTTCGTTAGGCTTTCGCCTCGGTATTGATTGTAGAAATCAAAGAAAACTACCGATCAGAGCAACCGGTCGCTGGTATTCTCTTCCAGACAACGGGTTAAGTCCGGCAGTATTCCAGACAACGGCTTCCAGGTAACAACCATGTTGTTGAAGTATGGATAACAGAATTATTTTTTTTATTTTTAACATTCCTTATGATAAATTTGCCGAAAACAGGGTAATTTTACATCAGGCATCCTTTCTTCATAACAGATTGATATTTGTAATAATAATAATAATACCGGTAGCGGTAGCTCAGTGCATCAACTGATGTCACTGCAGCACCTCTAACCGGGAGGTCCTAGGTTGGAGTCCTGGCGGCGGCAGGATTTTCGACCCTAGCTTTTCAGCTAGGTCGAATTCAGCTGCTGTCTGGAGGAGAATTCTAGCGGCCGGCTGCTCTGATCGGTAGTTTTCCGTGGTTTCTCCGATCAACACCAGGCGAATGCCGGAGCAGTACCCTATCAAACGGGCCACGGACCGCGCGCGATCTGTCCTTCCTCTTCCTTGTCCTATCCTCTCCCCTTTCACACACACACTTACACTAACATGTACTACACTACCACATATTCCGGGAGACCGGTCGGGAGCTTAGAGCTTGTCCCGACTGGGGCGGTGCCCCGTTGGTGGGAGAGTCCTGGTTAGGGGGAAACCCACTAGCCAACGGTAGGTCGGCGCCGGATCTCGCCATCCGGCGGGGGAAGATCACCGCCATCTCCCGAGAGAAGAAACATGCACTACACTAACGGAACTAATGACCGAAGCAGTTGACGCGCCCGGAAACACGAAAAAACCAAACCAATAATAATAATAATAATAATAATAATAATAATAATAATAATAATAATAATAATAATAATAATAATAATAATAATAATAATACCGTGGCCAGGCCTCAGCCGAGATCGCTACGGCAGTAGTGCCATGATACTCTCGGACGGAAGGATCGCGGGTTCGAGTCCCGCTTCGAGCATGGGTATCTTTGTGTATGTCTGTTTGTATGTGCCGTCCATTCATCCTTCATTATCATCATCATTTTATCTTCCATCACCCCAGAACTAACAACCCTGGGGTATAAAAGTCGGATTCAGCCTAATGCTGATCCCCCTGATTGATTTCATGCAAGTCTTGCGACGTGGAAATGATAAATAGCCCGTGCAGGTTAATTATGCGTGGTCAAGATTCGCCAAAATAAATTAATAATTATAATATCATTAATAAAATTAATGTTACTTTTCTTGTGATGCTCAGTATAGTCAACAATTGTATAAAACTAGTTATAGAAAGATATTATTTAAAGCATTTAAAAGAAAGAATAATACTCAATAAAAATGTGATGCATAAATATCTTTATTCTGAGGCAGGTAGTTACTACGCATTCTGTTAATACAACCATCTAGGTGTTTTTGATATTGCCCACGAAGATCGCCATTTTGTTTCAGCACTCAGGCCTCTAGATGGTATTGCAAAAAACTTGATTAATATCAATACAATAGAAATGTAACTATAATTTCATCACGAGATGGTGCGGAGTCAGAAACGCTTGGTATTTCGTTTGTCAGTTTGTATTAAAGTACACAATTATTTCATATTACATGATATGATGATCAGTTAAATGAAAGTTCACTTGTTTCTATGGAAGTGAAATGAATCGCTGATTATGACAGTCAGAGACAAACGGCAGAATTATACACCCTAGTGGCATTGTTTGTGTTACAAATCAAGACCTTGGCAACGTAAGGCATGAAGTAATATGAGATAAGGTTATTGCGGAACATAATGCCAGCGAACATGATAACTAGTTGTTAAACCACGTAGAAGGAATGCATGGGGACACAATCTCAAAGTCTGTTGTGAAATAGAAGAAATGGTATTGGCGCTGAAGAAACGGAGACAAGTGTGTTATTTTATCCTTCAAACTGATGAATATGACAAATGAGAGTGACTTTGGTCCAACATTGCAGCATCCTGAGTATCCAAGGACCGTTACAGGTTATTTTTGTTAACATAAATTTTGCTTCAACATAACGTATTAACAACATTCACCTGGGATGCAATTGAGGGAGAAGAAAATAATTTTGTAACTATTCTCTCCAGTGTCTATTCTCTCCTGTGTTTGTATTTTAGGAAGTATACTACAACCACATTATTATAAATTACACAAAGGGCATTTAACTCATTTCTGCATATACAGTCGACTCCGGTTATAGTGAACTTCTGGAGACTAATATGTTTACTTATATACTTTTACGTATATACTTCTGGATAGTGAACTGCGTCCTCTTGGATACACATTGCATCAATATTATTATGACTTCTACATGTAATGTTTCCAAGTATTTTTGAAATATTTTCGCATTTATACCATTTATTTGATCATTTTTCGGTGCTGAAATTGACCTCTTGCACAACCAACACTCTTTTTGGTTCAAATGATTAGATGTTCGGATGTACATCTCTGATTGATAAGTATTGTTCTTCGACAATTTCACGCAGAGTTACCCTAGCACCACTACGCTTTAAATAGTTGTATACATATCTTCCAAAAACCTGGACAAAAGACGTTTCGGGAAACCTGGACAAAACATGTTTCTGTTTTTCAGGACGCGCCGGTCCGGGAAACTGAATGGGATTGTAGATTGTACCGGAAGTAGACTGTAGATTGACCGGTAGAGGTGGTTCAGGGCATCAGTTGATGTCACTGCAGTGCATCTGACCGGAAAGCCCTAGGTTCGAGTCCCGATGGTAGTCGACGGTGGCAGGAATTTTCGACAGTAGCTTGTCAGCTAGGTCGAAATCACTATCTGGAGGAGAATTCTAGCAGCCGGCTGCTCTGATCGGTAGGTTTTTGTAGTTTCTCCTATCAACACCATCGAATGCCAGAGCAGTACCCAAACGAATGGGCCACGTATTGCGTACGATCTTTCCTTCCTCATCCTTGTCCTATCTTCACTCTTCACACACACTAACATGCACTATACTACCACACATGCCGCGAGACCGGACGTGAGCTTAGAGCTTGTCCCAGCAGGGGAAGTGCCCCGGTGGTGGGAGATACCTGGTTGGGATAAACCTCGCCAGCCGACGGTAGGATCTCGCCATCCAGCGGGGGAAGCCCACCACCACCTCCCGAAGAAAACACAGGCACTACATTTACGGGTCTATTAACAGCAGTTGGCCGACCCGGAATCACTAACATATAACCAATCAAATGTAGGTTGTTCCTTTGTTACAAATAGCGTTCATGTGAAGTGATTGGGCAATGCCTCCTTAGCAAAGCGAAATAAGAAGAGAGCGGCACCGAGAGCGGTGTCGCAAGCAGTCTCCCCAGTGACATCAGCTTCAGCACGAGACTGGCGCCTGCTGCTGGGTTCCTCTGGGAGGCAAGATTTGCAAACCGAGCACGAGCTTGGGAGCAAGTAACGGGCAAGCGCCTATTGCATGTCGGAATCTTCCGGGCTGTTTTTACTTTTTCGCCCTTACGAAGGTACTTCGTAAGAAGAGAAAGCTATGTAATCGGGCGCCTCAAAAGGACGAATTTTCGGCAGAAAAGGTCTCACTGCCTGGCCCTGGTAACGAAAAAGTGGATAAATCTTGCTGCTAAATGAAGGAAAAAATCCTCTAACACATGGTGTAGCCAGATTCCATGTTTTGTGTGTCCTTATTGACGGTAAAGCATGTCTTTCTGTCTGTCTGTCTATTCGTCAGTAGACAATGCTAGCGCCTAAATCATTCAGCCCGTCTTCTTCAAAACTGCCGATCTGAATGAACTTAAGGCTTTCAAATGGATATTTTGATTTTTGAGGGTACTTTATATGAAGCCTGAAAAACAGTTTCAAAATTTGCTCGAAATAGGTAAAAATAAAATTTTTGATCAATCTTAGTCTTCAGGTAGTGTAAAGGACGCTTAAGAGAATAATGTAGGTCTTATGTCTGTTGAAATTTCAAATTTTTTGGAAATTTCAATAGTGCAATTTTTTGGACGTGTTCCTACAACTATAACATTGAAGATGAAGTTTTTTTCTGATTGAAATTTGTTCATTAAAGACAGGTCTTTTAAAAAATGTTCAATTTTTGGAAAATATGTGTAGTTTTCGTGTAATTTGGCCCAACATTTTTCTTCTCACGTCCGTTGAACTCTCTGAACTTTCGAAAATTGCAAATTTAGGAATAATACCAGAAGTATTTTCTGTTGCAGCATCACTAATTTTAAAGTCTGATGGTGTGCCTCTCCGCTTGAATGCTTCCCATAAGAACTCAACTATTTAAAAATCAGCTTATGTGATCTACGTTTGTACGTATTAGTTCGCAAATGATGTTTTCTAGAACTGCAGATTCTAACGTTCGAGCCTCGATGGTTGTGGATATTCGACACTGTTTAAATAGCTGCATCAAAGCGGGCCACTTCATGCATCACAATTCTAAACGTCGGCTGCTCTGAAAGGTTATTTCTGTGCTTTCATGTAATGAATTCCAAGCGCATTCTGGTACAGACAATTGAAAATAGACTACGGGCTGCATGTGATCCTTCTTTCCTCGACTTGCCCCCCACTCCCACCCCCTGTTCCGATCCCTAAAATCAGAAGCGAGACTCGCAAATTCTCTTTCTTCCAGGAACTTTAGTCTAACGTTAGTGCGGATACGCGAATGTCAAGTGAAGGATACACCTGAAAAGGAAAAAGATGACTTCAGACTCTTAGAGTCGTCGGGAATACAAGATTAGATTTCTGATAATCGAAAACATAGTTTAAGACTATTTTGTTCTCATAACTACAGTGTTTTCGCCAAAAGCAATAAAAGAAAGAAAAACTACTCGTGCTACAATACTTATTTTCTCGCATTATTTCTAAATTTCAACTTTCGAAAATTCAGAAACTTCAACAAAAATTAGATCTGCGCCATTCTTTTAACCCTTATTCCTTCCGTGAAAAATTTGAAGAAAATATTTGGATCGGATATTGAGAAAAAAATGTAATTTTTTCAAATTGCCTATTTTACTCGTTTTCTTAAAAAAAGTACATGACTTTTTCAAAGAACTGATTTTATAGAACAAATGTTATTAAAGATAAAAATATATATTTTCAATATTGTACTTTTGATGTTTTCGAAAATACAATTCACCGAAAATGAGAAAATAGTTGTTTCAAAAAAATAACGACGGACAGGCAGACAGATGTTTGCTGTCTATCAATTTCTCGACATCAAGAACCCACAAAACATGTTTCCGACTACACAACGTGTGAGAGGAAGTAATTTGCTATAAATAGGAATAAAATTTATCACTTTTTTGTAACGTGGGGTCCGGCAATAAAAGTTTTGAAAATTCGCCGCTTTCCAGCGCACGATTACAATACTTTCTCTTACGAAGTACGGGCGAGAAAGTAAATTGAGTACACATGAAAGCGATTTTAAAGTCAATTTTTTCCAAATTCAATCCTTTGATTCTAGTCATGGCAGCTTAAGCTGAGACAGCAGAGGCCATGTCCTGTTTCTACCCCCTTCCCAAATGGGTACCGTCTCAAGAGGACCCCTACTTGGGTTGCCAACCCTCCCATTGCCAATCCATTGACATCAATTGTCCCCTCGTCTTGCTTTGTATTTTAAATGTCCTCCTTTTAATACATTTGTAACATGTGTTGTCATTTATTTTATCGCATGACTAACATTGGATACAATGTATCGTTTATTGTTTAATTTCGAATAGCAAACATGAATGTCCTTTTTCTGAACGCTGACACCCGCATGCATGATAGTGTCTCTATCTAGCGACTAAAATAAAAAAATATCAGACCATTTTCATCTGCATTTTGTGAACGAATCATTTAACTTGAATCACAAATGGATGGAAGAAAGAAATAGAGCTGATGTTAGTCAAAATTATTTATTTTAAAAAATGTGTTAATGCGTTGTTGTTGGTGTTTTTTTTTCATGTTTTTTTCGAGTGTTCTCCCTTTTTTCTGAACATTGTTGGCAACCCTAACCTCTACCGATCCTGGGGACCCTGCCTACCGAAGGAGCGTCACCTGATGAAGCCCCCCTATGACAACCAATGGCCCCAGCTGGCCTTACGTCGCCACTGGATCCTAGCCAACAACTGCTAACGACGTTTTTTAACACATGCTCATTAATGCATTTAACATTAACTAATGTATCGTGACTGAGAACCGAAAAGATTCGAAGTCACGGCAAAATGAATTAAGCAAAATAACGTCGGATATCTCCCGTATGGAATTACATACCATTAAAGGTTCTGCCATGACTGTTACAGGCGACTTGGGGTCAATCCCGGTCGGTGATCTTTGATAAAATTTAATTGAGATGACACAAAAATACAGTGAAATGAAAACCTTATAGTTTCAAATTACATCTTAAAATTGTGAAATACTACGTTACAGTTAAATGAGTGGATGAAATACCCATGCGTAATACTATGTGTACGTACTACAATTTAACTGTTTTGTAAATGTAAAAATGCTCTTACATCTGGTCATTAAAGTATTATGAAATTATTTCGATTCTCTGGAATATAAAAAAATGATATTATTTTTTACATTCTATTTTTTAAAGAATTAATGTTTCAAATTGTTGAATAAACCTTGCAGTATGAGTACTTACTAGCTACTGTGTCTTACAAGAATAAGAAAAACAAAATTATTGGCTCGCCATGCTTTAGATAAAGACATTAATTGCTGAGTCACGTCAGTTACAACTTGTTTTGATGCAGAATGACGTTTGAAGAACCAGTGTCATATTTCTTTATTAGATATCATTATTCTGATATATGTTTCTATTAGTTAGTATTGTTCATGGAATAATGTACTCACAGTATTTTTGAAATGCAATTAGTATGCCAACTTTTCATAATGACAAATAGGATAAATAAATTTTTAAAATGCATACGTTTCATTCATTTAGATGAGGAATGTTTTATATGATTTCAGTGCATTATAAAGAGTTAAAGAAAATTTTTTAATCGACATGGGTAATAGTAAATATTTTATGTCTTTCTCTGAAATATATTTGACGTGGAAGTGACGTTGGGAGTCAAGACATCTTGTGACATGGCATTTGGAGGGTGAGGAGAAAATGGGGGAATGAGACTACGGCAGTGAGGTGAGAGTGAGATTTCATAATTTTATTATTAACACAATCAATTTCTTTTGTGGGGGAAGGTGAACTTTACGTTCATAATTAACTAAACCACAGTATCTGGGGGCATTAGCAGACATGTCGGGAAACGGACCTATGTCCTTTGTCGTGAGAGAAAAGGGGGTCGTTATTCAATGAAACGTTGTTAAATAATTTTCCCCTCAATGTTTTTTTTTTACATTACAGAACTCTTTTTTTTTATTATTCATAGAACTTTCCTAATGAATTAATTCCAGACGTAATTTATGGGTCGCGAATCTACACGAATTAATTTTTTTCAGAAAGGTTTTCAGGGATTTTGATACTCAATTCTCACTTCAATCACCGCCATCACCTGTATACTTCTAAAAATTATTGTTGGTTTGTTATGCCCGGAACTTCGCGTTTGTTCCATTGAGCCATCCGCGATTTGGACTGAAATCTATGGTAATTTTTCAGTAGGCACTCTGTAGTTTCCAAAATTCATTCCAAAAACTAATTTACCTGAACACTTGTACAATTTACAAGGTATGTCATTGTTCATTTATTCGATCAAGTATTCGCCGTGACATCAAGCGACTGTGTTGGCGGATTTTCGTTGAGGATGTCTCTGCAACGCTGAGAATTCTAGAGGTCAGCTATTCTAAGTCTTTTCCCTGATTTCTGTCCTTTCCCATCTTTAACCTACGAGCAGGGCGATATAATGATCGCCATCCCAGTATCCACGATCTAGAAGGACTCTAGTAGTTCTATCTGGATGTAAGGCTAATCCTCGATTTCAGGTCTGGTGCCTTAGGAAGAACTCTTTTACGGAATCTGCAGATAATTGAAATTGACGGTGGGATACTGGGATTCTTCCCCAACTAGAGAGTTCGATATGTTGGAAAGTTACTGGAAAGACAGCAATTTGTTCCTGCCAGGAACACAATTAATCCAAACTGATGCCTAATACTTTTTCCACATTGAAATGTTCAAGTTAAAGAATTCAAATGAAGAAAACAGGAAATAGAAAACTTTCCCCCGAGTATTCTTAGGATGTATCCATTCTGCACAGCTTAAGTGAAAAAGGTATTCGTTTCATTCATCAGCTCTTCGATTCATCCTCTGAAAATTTGAACGTTCTCCCTGGAAAATCATTGCCAATTCGCGCGATGGCTACACACACTTCGTCCAAAAAAACTAACTACAAGAGAACAAAAACAAATAAGCAATGCAAGCCGTTCGAAGGGAGAAGAAAGTCATCGCTGAAGTGAATGACATGGAGAGGCGAATCGCCGAGTCACGTAGGCAGTGCCTGGGGAGGGAAGGGGAGAGGGGTGGGGCCGGGCCGTGGGGGAGAGACGCGTATAAGATCCGCGTGGCCTCGCGTGCTGCAAGGAACCGCGCCGCAGTCGCTCGCCGCCACTCGCCGCTTCCGTCGCCGCCCCGACGCTTCTCGCTCGTCTTCTCTCCTCTCCTCTTCGCTTCTCGCTTGCGACCGCTCGACATGTCCAAGGTAAAATTCGCGGTTACAAGTTTCCAGAAATCCACGGGGGTTGGTGCGGATGCTTCACGGTAGCGTCGGTTTGCGATTGCCGAGAGACGGCCCGTTCTTGACGATTGCTTTCTCTCGAATGTTCAACTCTCGGTTAATGGATTTTTTTTTCAGACTGCCAACATTCAGACTAAAGAGACAAAAAACAGACATCTGACGATTTCATTGTCCAATTCATGGATTGTAGTTTTGGCGTCTTTGACTTTCCTTAACACTCATTTGCATTCGTTAGGAATATTAGAAGACATTTTCAAAATCCTTCTAGCTTGGTCGGTTATTTTGTAGTGTCATTTGATTAAATAATAACGTATAAGTATGAGTATGGATGCAAGAAGCTTGTTTCTACGTAGATAGTTTACCAGTTCTGTCAATCAAGAATTCTTAGAATTTTCCTCGGATTTGTTGACAGAATACCATTACCAACCTATTTGCAACAATTCCTAAGACTGGAACGACGGTTTTGAAAAACTAATTAAGTAGAGGAATAACTGTATAATAATAGAAAAAAATAATGGTTAATATTAATAACTTTTATTATTATTAGCTGATTTTTAACGTTCTTAGAAAAATATTGGCCTCGTTTATTCTAGTAATTCTGATCTTATGGCTAAATTTTTTACATATATGTCCAGAAAATAATTAATTCCATATGTAGAATTGAATATAAAAAGGATTCATGGAACAATAAACATTTCAGTAACAAGCATTTCGAAAGAAATTAAAGTTCTCAATTCGTTCAGTATTTGTCAGACATGATTTTTATGTTGATTTTTAGAAATTGATCAACAATAAAAAATGTTTAAGATGTCCTTTCATTTTTTTAAATTTCGCAAAATCGGGGATCAAGTTTTCGAAAGGTTTGTGCTGTCATTTCTCTTCCCTGCACCGTTCTCGTATGTAGATGAAGACTAGGTGGATGTAGAATTACCGGAAGAAAGTCGGAGGAAGAAGAACTTGAGAAGGAATGGTCGCGACGATTACGGCTCACGACGATCATTTCAGCGAGATCAGGAAAAGACTTCAATTAACAGGACGTGCGTTATTCTTGCTTGATATAACGATTATGTGATAGCACTTTCTGCTTGTCATTGTTGATACGCTCGAAGTCAACGCTTCCATTCGTGGCGAGGGCGATGCTAATATCTAAAACTCTGTCCTTCAGAAAAGAATTGTAATCGACATTATTTGTATCGATATTAAGTTTGCCTTTAACTGGGTTGAAAGGATCCGCTATTCCGAAACGCTAGTCAAAAGTATATATCGGTATCATATTACTCCAAGTTAAAGGTAAATATAAAGGGAATGCAGATAGAGCGAAATTCCAAACTGGCTGGTCATTCTGACTCCAGTTAAAGATTTATTTATTTATTTATTTTACGTCAAAAAAAAAAACAGTTAAAACTGCGTATGTCGTGACATGGGGAAAAGTGAATTGTGTGTGAAAAGTGAATTGACTCCTCGGGATCTTATCGAATCTGGTAATTTCTCGTTCAGAAAATTTGAAATCTGCTTTCTCCGACGGTGGCAATGGGTCAAAGGGGGAAGTTGATAACTTTCGCTGCAACGGCTCTTGCCTAAACGGGAGGCAGCACAGATAAGCGCAACCGCTGATCCCCTCTTAGAAAAGAAAAGGAAAAAAACGATGTACTCCTCTTGACCTCCAGAAGTGCCAAATCATCGCGAATGTAATGAGCAACATTGCCAACTAGCATATATACTTTAACGAAACAAAAATTCGAAATGGTTTTAATTAGCTACATCTTAATCAAGGTTATCGGAGGGCAAACTGCATCGTCCAATATTTCTGTGTGTGAACGTACCAATAAAATTGCAATGGAGATAGTAAGGTCATAACTCTTACACTGCTTCTTCAGTTGTCTGCTTAAAAAAAACTTACTTCAGTTCAGAGAAAGCAAAAAAAAAAAAAAAAAAAAAAAAAAAAAAAAAAAAAAAAAAAAAAAAAAAAAAAAAAAAAAAAAAACGTGCATTTATCTTTCTAGATTTCTCCATAGTTATATGTTACTCTCCATGAATGCTACCCTCCATGGCTTGCTTAATTAATGCTACCCAAGTTAATATTCCATCGTTCACTCGCTTACGTAATTGTAATTGTCGAAGTAATTGGTGATTAGAAGAGTTTTGTTAGCTTATAAAATTAAATCGCAACTGTACAGATAAATTATATTGTTTTTCATGAAACTGACGTAAAAATAGCATTTTCTTTATTCGTTTTTACTTTCTCGTGTACATGAAATAGAGAAAGTTATGAAATGCTTCAGGAAAACGTTTCGATATTTTGAATGAAAAGCTCGTTGAGTAGGTTACTAGTACCGAAAAAGTGGTCATTTCTGGCTACTACATGCAAAATATTACTTTCTCGTGAAGAGTTATAGTCAAAATAGATGTTTCATGGGCTTTGGTAACGGAAAGGTGTTCTTGGTTTTATTCTCATAACAGTCCATTTATCTACGCATAACACTAGCGCCTAAACAGAACACAAAATATTCATCAATATGGATATTTCGCGATTGATCTGGGAGGTGCCGCAGCATTTCAAATTTGAAAGTCTTTTACTTTTTGAGGATTCTTCACATACACTTCGAGGATACTTCCAAAGTTTTCTCAAAAAATTACTCCCATTTTTTTTTAAATTTTACTCGAATAGATCCAAAGCAGCCTTCACAAAATTGCGTAGATCTGATTTTCAGTGAAACCTCTAAATCCCAGAAAACTGCGAAAGTTTAAAATTTTTAAATTTAAACTTTAAAATTTTCTGACGCTCTCCTACAACAACATTGTTGGAAAAAGATATTTGGGTTTAATGAAATCTCTTTTTTTTAAATTATATATTAAATTAATGTCGCGAATAATTTTTTGAAAACGTGTTTCTCACGTATAATTTTTAAATGAATTCATGAAAAGAAAAAAATTCTTTAACAATATTTTCTTAAAATCTTTGTTAATTTTTTTTATTGTAGTTACGTATAGATTTTGTTTTTAGTATTATCTTTTCCTCAATATTTGAACTTCAAATCATTTCAGGTACACTTTTTAAAATATTAGTTGTTTTTGCATAATTTTTGAGTTGTGTAAGAACCACTACAACATGAAGTTTGTTAGCATTTTAAAGTAGATTACTCGGTTGGGTCGGGAAACGCCTCTACTTGTAATTCTTGAGCTAAGTAGGAGAAAGCCATTTTTTTCGAACCTTTTGCGCTTCATTTGTTTAGAAGTTTTGAAGTGGCGTCAGAAGTGTTAGTAGGATAGTAGTTGCAATATTGTAATTACGTAACGATTACCATCAATACGAGCATGTATATGCTATTGTTGCGACACAAATTTATTTTTTCTTACTGATCAGCTGATTGTGTGGGGTTTTTGAAAAATCTAATCTCAATTTTTATTTCATGGAATTCGAAACTAGTAGTTTGTTCCCCCTACTACGCTTATATCATCATACAGAACCTTACTCAAGACTACGACAACAAAACTGACTAGAAGATGGTACGAAATGACTTGTAAGGCTCAGTAATTATTGTCTCAATTATGTATGCTCCTGTCTTGTCCCCCTTTATTTCTATTTCGTTATGTTTGAATGCTCGACGGATTGTGTATTTCTTTTGTAGATAAATCGATATTTTCTAGACAGTCAAAACAACTCTTGCAGTCTGTAAACAATTATTATGATTGCGGAAGCATTAGGTTTTGTGCAAGATATCAAATCTTTAATGTTCAGTTAACTTCTAAATTGAATGAACAATGTGTCATTTATCTACAATTCGAACGAACTTAATCATTTTATTGAATTTCAATGCATCAAAGAGAATAATGAATGGGGAGTAATGTCTGTTAGTACTACCGTCTCATATCAACGATTACGATCAGGCCAGAACAATCATCAAGCATCATCGTGGGACTCATATCACCTGGATTCGCCCTGGATGGATGTAACCGTAATGTATTACATTAAAAGTGACCCAAAATCAATAAGGTCAATTAGGTATTGGCTTTTGAGTTTCATGGATATTTCTGAGCACTGAATCTGAGTTTGTCCTTGATTGTCTTGCAGCTTGTCAAAGGAGTGGACATTCCCTCTCGCTTTGTGTAAATTGACACCACATGCTCTTCCGAGCTTTGCTGGAGTCCGACGCCGGTGCCTTCCGAGTGGATCATGTCGAAAGTGACCCGGACGTTCCACCCATGTCCAAATTGGACCAGAGACCAGAGCTACCGGTCGCCTCATGGGCCCAAATTGGGCATCGGTAACTCGTCGCAAGATACAGCCACTTGTCTGTGATATGTGAGGTGTCAGAGGCCCTAATTGGGCAAATAGTGTAATTTCTTCCAACATTAAAGGAGATGAAGCCCTATCCCGCTATTCCCATCCCATAGCTGCAATTGCCACGTTCAAATTGAACGCATTTGCAGCATTCACCTCCTCCAAAGGGGTCTGAAGGAGCAGGTAAGTCCATAAAGAGCAGCGGGGACCTGGAGTAGTGACCATTGCATTTAGATTACACTTGGATATTTCAAGAACAAAGCAAATACACAAACACAGCATATACACAACACCACATCGTACACAGTATTCCTACCGTGTACGATGTGGTGTTGTATATATGCTGTGTTATGGAAGAATATGCATTGTCATGCAAAAATTAATGTTACACCCCTTTTAAAATCGGAATAGAACGGGGTTATTGGATATTGGATTATTGTTCCAATTTTGTATTGAAACCATCAACATAATGAAAAAGTGTCTCAATTGCGAAACAATTCGATGTAAGAATATTAATGTTTTCACTCGTACGTGGCGAATGCCAAAAGTCTTTCGAAAGTAAGAACAAATAACTACCAGTAAATGTGTTTTCACTCGTACTGATGCGTTCTAAATTTTAAATTTATTTATCTCTGTTATAAGTAACGGGTAGATTCTGAAAAAGCTTCAACTTAACATGTAAATTTTAAACGGTATTGATTTTTTGATTGGAACTTTACGTGCCTATTTTTTGGAGGGTTGTAATTAACTACAATCTCTCTATGGTAGATAAAATAACACAATCAACAATAAAAAAACAAAACACCTTTTGCTATACGGTCGTGGTCCATGGCTCCCTTGTGCAATTCAATTGTGACCCCAGAAGACCACGTCTTAAGAAGAATAGCTCATGTCCAAATTGGACACACGACTTCTGGAGCTAAAGGCTCTACAACAACATCATCAACAACGAAAACAACAACAAAAACAACAAAAAATCATTCTAATCAAAAATATGCTTTTAAACCACGAGGAATTGTGAAAACATTCCATCCTACAATTTATTTCTATGGAATTTGCCATTTTCCATTCGCAATATATTCATCCACCTGCCTGGTGATGAGATATACTTGTCAATAGCTAAGTGATATTTATGTTCATGCCACATCCTCAAAGGATGCTATTAATAGAAATGAAAATATTCGATGATTGAAATGATGATCCGTGATCTATCAAGTTTCTAAACTTACGCTTACATCTCGAACGCTAACACTATTGATGCATTTTCTCAGGAAATTCAATGGAAGCACGATAACATTCACTCACAAACTTATTCGACATTAAACACGTGCAGCACCGACCATCTCATATATGACGCCTTTAATCACCAACCGGTCACTCGTCCGACTACAGAAGTGTAGTCTGTGGTTTTAAAAGGTAGTACATTCAATTTTCAATTTGAGGTACTGTGAAACAACTTCACATTTCTTTTTGTGCTATAATAAAGGTTTTTCTTTGCTCCTACGATTACCCGAAGTTCCGCAAGTGACAGATGAAAGATGATTCTATTGTTTGTACTTCATCGTGCTAAACATTACTTTTTTTTTTGGCAAATATTTTCATCAAAGTAAAAGTAAATATATGTTAGTTTTTTATGTACAAGTCTATTTCTATTTACTATAATAATCAAATTCCAATAAATGATTTAACATCTTTCAGTGAATAATTAAATTATGTTATTCATTCCTCGAAATATATGCATATTTATTTACCATTGAAGAGTTCTAGTAACAATGATTTTGTCAACGATATCTTTCAATGTAGAGATCGAGTGCTTCGTATTCATTTAGTAATGTCATATACTCGTATATTCCTGCAAAATTTGAATTTTTGAGCTGACAAGTCCTCCTATAAAACTGTAAGGCATTTTGATCCCAAGTTTGATTTTTCAAATTTTCAGTGTCGCTCATGGCTCGGAATTATTGAATCGCTACTACCATTTTCATTATTCTGCAAATATTATTTTATTTACGGAGACAGAAAACTTTGATATGACTTCAGAAATCATATTAGACTGTGGCAGAAAGTCTCTTCTATACTTCAGTAGCAAAGTGTTAAATATAAAATAAACTCAAATTACAGATTGTTGCATTCCTATTTTGAACTTTTCATAATTCTTAGAACTTTATTATTAGCACACACCGTAGCTCATTTACAACTTTCGGCTCTTGTCCTTCAATTTCTTTAATTCTGTATATCAGACAAATTTGCAATGAAATTATGTATATCGTGTATTTTATAAAAGGTCGATTTATTTACCTTAGTATTACATACATTTTATTTAATGGAATTTCGTATACACTACTCGAATTTAGTGTTCATTGTAAAATTCTTCAAACTTTCTTGCAACTTTTGCTTTTATTTATGAAAGTAAACTTTTTTAATGTTTTTCTGTTAATCATTCAGATTTTTTTAATGTGATCCTATGGTTAAAGACTCCAAAGCCTAAAGAAAAAAGTTCATAAAAGGAAATATGAATTTATTTCGCTTAACATCCACGTGTGTTTGAGAGGTACGCTAGTAACCTACTTTGAATGCATTTAAAAGTTTTTTATTATGTTTTACATTACAATTTTTTTAAAGTCGTTATTCCGGGTGAAAGCATTATTTGTCCTACCTTCACACTATTAAGCCGTAATCATAAAATCACCTGATCCATTAGTAATTCATTCCAACATTTAGTAATCGCTTTTTAACCTCCAAGAGCAGAAAAATTTGCATCTCATACAAAAAGGTTTCGAGTTAGAAAAATCAATGAGTTTTTAGTTTTTTTTTAATTTTATTTGATATAAACACAGTATGAAGCTGCACGTGAAGTTCCTAGTGTGGCTATACTGATCTAGAAGTAAATATGGAAACAAACCCGTGATACAAACCACGATCCGCAAAGGGGTTATTGGCCTATCTTTTTACGTCATAATCGTGTGTATTCCAAACCATTAAATATAGATTGAAGTGCGAATCTTCTCTGCTTTACAAAATGGGTAAAGCAGATGCGGTAATAAGGGCAACAACGAAATCTTTTTATAGAAAACAGAAGTCAATACGATATTTGGTTCAATAAAACTACCTATGTTTCAAGCTACAGCAAAGCTATCGGATTTTCATCCTTTTTCGTTTTAGTTTTCAAGCGTTTTCTTTTCTTTAAAATGACAGTGTTGAGAAATATGGCATGTCAAAATACCTTCTTTTGATGCGCCTTTCGATGTAATTTCTTTTCTTCGAAATATAACTAAAATGTATATGTCCGGAACAAACGAACGCAAAAAATTCAAGTGTTTAAGTTAGTGTGTGTGTTTTTTTTAATGCGGGTAAATGCAAATCGGGTACACTACGGAAATAAGTGATCCGTCCGATTCTGCATTGTTAGCATCTGTCGTACTGTCAGTTTCGTATCCTTTAGTAGTTTCTACGGTCATTGATTGGTCACTAAAAATTTCATTTCCCCTCTGTTTTTTATGAAAGACAAAGGAATATTGTTTCAAAGAAAACGTGCTAAAAACTAAAGTATGATAAAACGTGAAAAATCTCACAAAACGGGATAACTTTTAATGTGATTAAAATTGTAGACAGTGAAATGATGTCACGTCGAAAACGAGTCAACCTGTAAACAGTAAATGAGCCTGTTTATCATCATTCTAATATTCTACGTATTTAGGAATTTATCTCAGACATTCTAAAGTGAAAGAGATATTTACTATAACTAGTGGCGCCCTCAAGGGCGAGGGGAGGGGCAAGGAGTTTCAGCTACACCCCAAAAGACGATGATACATAGTAAAAGCTATAGCTTTTACTGATTTTTCTATACTAAAGGAAGCCATTCTATGCATCAATAGTTAACGTGATAAATATGAACAATAAATCAAAAAATAAACGTACAATTTTATTCAGCGTAAATTTATTTTTAAGAAATTTCATTTTATTCAGCGTATTTTATAAGAAAATAGGAAAAATAGATTTATAAGAAAATAGGATTCCCCCCTGGGAAAAAATCTAGGCGCGCTCTTACTACTATATCTAAATGAGATCAACTAATTAAATAAAATTAATACTGAACATATTAATGAATACAAATTAATAATTTATATATTATTCATTATAACAATGCAATAGACAATGCTTATGAACTGTAATATTGATACTGTTCAAGTGGAATAACAAGTGATCACAATATACTAACAAACTGAATATGCGCAATGTTTACAAATTAAGTTGAATATATAAAGTGAAGCCATAACAAACTCAAGAACTTGATAAAATCAATAAATGTTATATAATAAAGAAGTAAAGCTATTGACAAGTCATCAATCATCATCATAAATGTTACAAGAAATCGATCAATGACAGTGAAAGAAATATTTTGAAGTCCTAATTTTAGAAGAAAGAAAACATTTTCTCTGTGAGGTTGCATTGAATCTAAGCTGAATTGGACTTGAATGTGACTTAAATCCCTCTTTAAACAATACACATACACTTTTCAGCCTTAAATTACAAAGGAAAATATGGCCACCTCTTCTTGTAAAGTTGAAATTATTTGAAATAAACTATATAATAAAATTATTCATAACATCCAGTGTTATAAACAGTACGACTGTGTAGGTAAAATTAAATATCAAGATGATAAATGAGTTTTTTACCTATAAAATTGGATCTGATATGTCTAAACAGAAAAAATAGATAATTTCATTTGAATTTGGTCTGAGCTACCAAAATATGAAATATAATAACGATATTTAGAAGTAATTTTACGACCGCACTAAAATTGTTTGCTTCCTATAGATCGAGAATGTCGAGTCGAACATAAACGATTATTTCAGCTTAAGGTGTAATTCATTAGAAATATTCATTTTTAAAACTAAACCAATCCATAAGGTATCTGAGTAAAAATTTGATTTGACCGACTGTGTACTGAGATGGTACCTGACGTAACTAAGAATCAAGTTTTCCCCAATTCCTTTTAGTCCATGGACTAATAAAATATGCATATTTTATTTAGCTCCATATGTTCGTTAAAAATATTATTTCTATGCATTATGCTATGGCCGCAGGTACAGAAAATGAAAGAATTACCGCTATTTGCTCAAAGAAATCCTCAGCAAATCGGATCAAAAACTTCACAAAATAGAATTCTTTATTGTCTCTACGAAATTCCCTACCTACGAAGTTTTCAATTTTCTTAATTGAAAAGACCACTCCTTCATATGTCAATTATGACTTCATGTACCTATGTATGCCATCACAATCGTTTTTTGGTGAATAAACTGATGTCTTAATCTGAAAAAATGTAAGAACAAAACAGAATTCGCAGCAACGTTGCACGATCGTGCAACGTTTTACGTTGCACGATAAAAAAATATTTTATTATATGTTTCCTGCAGATTATAAAAATATATTACGACGTCATTACATATCAAATTAAATATACAATACAACACAAATACAACAAGGATGACGTATGTTTCAAAACCCAAATTGGATAAAGAATATAATAAAACTAGCGGAACACTTGCGAGTTCATTGCTAAAAAGGAAGAACAGCAGAAAAGAAAGGAAAAGGATGAGCAGTATAAAATCTCGATCAGGTTGTGGTCTAGTTTCCCTGATCCATTGAGCAAGTGCGGAAATGGCCCCTTGGTTTGCTTCTGGTCATAAATGTAGCTTCTCTATGCGCACATTTTATTGAGCTCTCCTTTTGCTTGTATTGATAGGAGTAGAGCTGAGGGTGAGTAACTATTTGTTAGCACTTTGATTTTTGGTAGGTCAGTTATCATGATGACAAAACATTTACATGATTTAATGTGGCGCCTGTTGACAGAAGAGTGCTTGTAAAACTTTCAGGCAATCATACCATAAATATTGTGTGTGTTTAGCAATAAACCGAATTGTTGAAATAATTGATATTATTTGTAATTTTATATCCCCAGATTCCTTTCACAAATCAGTCATGCGAGCGGAAAGCTGTCGGCAACAGATGTTTCTCAGTTGCCGCCAAACATCCACTCCGCCAGGTGTATTTTTTCATTGGGTTGCCCGTAGAAAGAAGTCCCCGAAAACAAACCATGTCTTTCCAGTGAAATACTTTTGGTCATCAACAATATACACTGAACTTTAGTGAATGTAGTTGATTTTTAAACCGTTAAAATTATATCAAAAGAGGTTAGTTACGACAAACCTAGAGTCACATTTACATTAGTCGTAGGGAAGATACAACTGCATTGGGGCTCTAGCTCGGGATGCTCAAATTATAGTTGAATGAACCGTGTTTTGTCCCTTGAGAAACAGGACACGTGTAATACAACAGCTTTTCTGGTTGGGTCAAGTTGAATGGAACGAAGTGCGCACTTCGTCATAGGTGAAGATTCTTTTCGTAGCCTTCTTTGCACAATTTGTTCTGTGCTCCTTGTCCTGTTTTTTGGCCGCACGTTGAAATTGTGTTTTCAAATATAATTTTTGACTGCCAACTGATCAGTGAATTTTTAACGTTCTATTCATGAACGGCAACTTTCAAAACATAAGTGATAGACGTTTAAAGAGAAAGTAATGAAAATGACAAATACGAAGTGATAAGTATACTTAAAGTTCTCATAACGTACGCAGACTCTACTCTACTCTACAGAATTTGGGCGTAGGGTAAAAAAAATGTCGACTTCCCCAAAATATCGACCAGAGTAATGGAGTGCTCATAGTGTGTTTTTTGTATGAGAACAATGTTGCAACTTCATGATTATTCCTTTCTTTAGTATAATTGAGAATTCTGAAGTGCTTGTTGACAGTACAGCTGGAAGATGTATTGTAATTAGAAGCTTTTCCTCCCACTGTGACCCTTAACACTTCTTAGTTTTACCGCTGGGAAATGCTCCTTATATCATGACGATTCATAACTCAGATACACCCATTTTACGAACTCGTAAATACGTTTTCTGTTTTCCTTGAAAGTGCACTAGCAACACAAGAAGCAAACCACATCCGGACTAATCGAACTCTGCCTCCTTGAGGAAGCCATCACCTCAAATCCATTTGTAAAAATAAACCATTGAGTTTTTGTCATACTATACAAGTTCCAAATCTATATCTATATATAAATAAAAGTGAGTGTACGTATACCTGTCGGAGACACAGAATCGACTCGACCGATTTCGCTGAAATTTTCACACCTTGTTCTTATTAGTATGGGGAGTATTTAAAGAGTGGATTGAATTAAATCGGACTCGTGGGAGCGTTGTTTTAGCAAAGTTAATCGCCGACGTGGGGTCTATGCCGTTCCCAGAGGACCTTGCTTGAAGTGCGATCTATGGATATCTTTTTGAACTACACACCGCTTCGACTCGTAATATCGAATAACATGGAAATTGCGATCTAGAAAGTAGGTGTGAACCAAATGTTAGCGGTGCACAACATTATTCGAATATTTGATTTTAAAGTGTAGTGTAGTATTGGAAACTGAATTTGATACGTTGTTAATCTTTTTTAATAAATTGATTTTGAATTTGAATTGTATTTAATTCACTGTGCCAACGAAGCATTGCAGCGTCCACTGGTTCCTAATAAATAAGTGAATTGTAGGCTACCTCTTACATACCTGCGATTACTCTACGTGGAAATTAACGTACATTAGATGTAACTGAAGATTCTCTTCATGTACAATAAATTAACCCCAAACGAACATCTGCTTAGCGGCGCTTGACACATTGCTGTTTTATAGAAAGACAGACTGTAAAATCTTTGCAGAATGTCAAAATTTAGGTCTGGCATGGAGGCGTTGAAAAAGTAAATTGTTGTGACATAAGGAATGCGAAGCTTCATTTATAAGTTTTGTCTGTGTGTTATGTATTATCCTCGCACGTTTTCTTGTGTCCTTATCTCTCTGGATAAAAGAGGAGTGAGGGGTTGGTTATTTGGACATCAGCACTATTTTATTAAATCTGTAGCTCGCTTTTTGTTGCAAAATAGTTTCTTTTACACGGGAGCAAACATTTCTGGTTATCAGATTTTGTCAACAACTCTCGTTGCCATCTTTTATTCTTAATTCAGTCGAGGTAGTAAAGAACTAGGAGTAGCGATTCTGAGGCTTAAGAAAACTTATACGTTTAAGACACTCATCTCGTATCATGAGTAATCAGTGTTTCCAGATTGGTGGATTTTTTAGATTAGTGAGCTGTTTGGGAGATAATTATTTGGGGATGGAGAGTTTATGGGATTCATTTTCATATAATAAAAATTTGTTTATACTGTATGAACCAAAAAAAGTATTACAAACTATATTGACACCATCTTAAGCTCGCGACTCCATTTATAATCGTTGCAGAATCGAATCTTGAGACGTAAGATATTGTTTAATGTTATTTAAACATTTAAATATATTTTAAATTGCGTCATTTAATTGAGTTAAATGTTAATCAGTTGAATATTATTTTATGTCGGGATTAATGTATAACAAATTTTAATTTATTATTCCAATAAAATAATTTATAAAATTGTTTGTTAAATTTCCTATGTAACTTAAAAATAAGTAGAAGGAACTTTGGGGGATTATTTTATAACCTACGGGGAAAATGACATCTTATTGGTAGAATACCAATATTACAGCCTGGAAATTCTGTGAGTGTTGCACTTCTTGGCAGTATTACCTACGATGGAAAGAGTTGGGTAGGGTAATCCGGTGCATCGATTTTTGCTCGTTTTACGCAGCACCAATTAACGTCACGAATCACGAGACCACAGCACGGGCACTTCGTTTGAAAAGCTAGACCAGACGCTCGCCGCTATGTAGCATGGAGAGCCAGAAATGTTGAGAAACATTTTGAAAGTGGCGTGAAGTGTCAACTTTCAACAGTAACCAACCAAAAATAACACGATGAAGGTGTACAAGATGGAATATTTAAAAGAAATGATTTGTATATGGCTGCATTTTAAATTCCCGCTAATATTGTGACGGAAACTGGTGCCTGAAGCTCATTGGTTGAAGTTGGATACGATTTGCAATTGTTCAGCCACATCTTTCCTCCATGGTATTACCAGGAGGAGCTAAAAGGCGAGGCCCGATAGTGTTGCCAGGCATACTAAGATCCTGCTATTTTACCAGGATTTTAATGGAGATACTATGTGCCAGGATTAAGATTACCAGGATTAATCCGGGTATGCTTAAATACCAGGATTTTAAGTCTACGATAATTGACGATGTACGATTCGTATATTTTTTTATCCAATAACTGGAACATCGATATTACAAATAACTGTGATATTGGTGAAAATACCGCGTAGAAACATTAAGGGATGGTATTTGAACAGCACAAAAATGCTATTGCATGAAAAGGATACAACGTGTTAGTCTTCCATTCATGGTGGAACCATTTTTTGTTCCCACCATGTTTTCATTTAGTTTATTGATATAAAATGAATCGATATTCAGTTAAGTTCATCGAGTTTCTGTGCGTGTTAAAACAAAATACAGTTATAATATGTACAATTTCAGAATCACTATCTGGGCTGTCCGGGTGACTCCGCGACGAAGTCTGAGTTGCCGACGTTTCGACCGACACATTTCGGTCTTCTTCAGGGCTGTAGTGCCTACCAATTTTGGCATACCCGGGAGATGACCGCGAAATGTTGGTCGAAACGTCGGCACCTCAGCCTTCGACGCGGCGTCACCCGGACAGCCCAGATCATGACTCCGGCAGCTAAAGACAACGAAATCAATTTCAGAATCAAGTTGTCATTGTTACCAGGAATTTTAGTGGAAGTACCAGATTTTTAAAGGTTGGTACTGGGATATACATCTAATCACATGGCAACCCGCACAAAAAAAGAGACAAGCTGCATACGCCTTCATTCGGAGAGGAAGTAAAGTTGGCCGTCCCATGTAGTAGATTAACTGCATGTAAAAGATCCTCAAGCTTAAAATACGCCTCTGAGCGGGCCTGATGGCCCGAGTGTCGCCACGTAAAATAAGGCATTAACTAAGTAACTAACGCTGTGCGCAGGTGAAGGACCAGTACGCTGACGGCGAGGCGGCGCGCGCGTGGGCTCGCTTCATCGGGGACGCGTCGCGCCGCACGCGCCACTACGGCGCCTTCCTGCGGCGGCTGCTGCGCGCGCGCGGCGCCGAGCGCGTGCTGGACGTGGCGTGCGGCACGGGCGTGGACAGCGTGCTGCTGCTGGAGGCCGGCTTCGACGTGACGTCGTGCGACGCGTCCGACCAGATGCTGAAGCACGCGCTGCGCACGCGCTGGGCGCGCCGCAAGGAGCCCGCCTTCGACCGCTGGGCCATCGAGGAGGCCAACTGGCTGACGCTGCCCGAGGACCTGCCCGACGCGCGCGACCGCTTCGACGCCGTGCTCTGCCTCGGCAACTCCTTCGCGCACCTGCCCGCGCGCCCCGGCCCCGACCCGCAGGTACCAGCCTCGCAACGCCCACGCCAAGTCATAGCGTTATCTAGTCTACCATGAATGCCGTTTATGTGATCATTTTTCGGTGCTGAAATTGACCTCTTGCACAACCAATTAATCTCTTTTGTGTTCAAATGATCGGATGTTCGGATCTCTGATTGATAAGTATAGTTCTTAGATAATTTCACGAAGACTTACCCTCACACCACTACGCTTTAAATAGTTGTATACACATCTTCCAAAAACCTGGACAAAAGACGTTTTGGGAAATCCAGACAAAACACGTTTCCGTTTTTCAGGACGTGGCGGTCCGGGAAACTGAATGGGGTTGTAGATTGTACCAGAAGTAGATTGTAGATTGATCGGGAGACGTGGCTCAGGGCATCATCTGATGTCACTGCAGTGCCTCTGACCGGCAGGTCCTGGGGTTCGAGTCCCGACGGTGGCAAGACTTTCCACATCAGCTTCATAGGTCGAGTTTTGTCGCTGTCTGGAGAAGAATTCTAGTGGCCGGTTGCTCTGAACGGTAGATGTTTACTTGGATTCTCCGATAGATACCAGGCGAATGTCGGAGCAGACCCCTAAGAAACGGGTTACGGACCGCGCGCGATCTTTCCTTTCCATTCCTTGTCCTATCATACACACTACCGTAGTACACACCTATTAAGCTTGAATTTTAAATTTTCAAAATTTAATTACAGTAATTTCTTTTTAAAATAAAGAAATGATAAATGTTATAAAAACGTTCCGCAATGAGACCATTGAAATTGTTTTTAGACTTTAACGATAAGTTAATTTGTGGCTCGACTTAGATCTGATTTGCACTCTTCCTTTTGTTGAAGGATTTCGGAGTTTTAGCGAACGTGTGCATGCCGAGTGTGACTTTTTTTTCTGGAATTTGGGAATCTTTCCATGCGCGCGTTCACTAACACTCCAAAGTAGTTTGTCAAAAGGAAGAGTGTATATCGGTCCTTAGAGGGCATTCTTATTACGAGTTTGAATATTTTCATCTATCTGTGCAAATATTGGTTTAGTGGTGAGTTGTAGTTGACATTTACATAATTGAAATGATTGAAGGCGTTGTCATTGTCAACAATACTATTTATTTCAATAAGAGCAGTCGTTTTTGTGACTTCCAAACAGCAGAAAACTGATAATGATGGCTAAGCCATCGAAAGCTGCTCTCATTGAAATAAATAGTATTGTTGACAATGACAACGCCTTCAATCATTTCAATATACGTGCAAAACCAAATAAAACAACAGTCACGTTAGAAAATGAAGACTTGATATGAGTAACAGATACGGTGAATATCAGTTCTGTGAAGGAAATGGTTTACATTACAAAGATGACCTTACATTATATTACATTTAACAACGACAATTTCTACATTATAAAATTATTACAAATGATACGTATATTATTATTTGTAGTTAGATATATTTTGCAACTCTCTCAGCTCACAAATATTAATAAAGGAGGTGTAAAATGAAAGTGAATTTCTTAGAGAGATGGCAAATTGCACTTTCGCTTTATAATTATTATTTGTTGAAAATTTGTCTAAAATAGGTAGCCAGAAATGCAATCCCTCAACACGAACCTCCCTAAACTGACCGTTTCTTGACAACGATAATTCGAAAACAGTGCATCCTAGGACCTTAAAATCTTAAAATCTCCTTGGACCTTAAAATCTCCGAGACCGAAGGCCGCGCGAATGCCTCCGCGACCACGTAAAAAAGGTCCTCCTCACTCGTGGCCCGTACCGGGAGCGGTAGCTCAGTGCATCAACTGATGTCACTGCAGCGCCTCTGACCGGGAGGTCCTAGGTTCGAGTCAGGACGGCGGCAGGATTTTCGACACTAGCTTTTCAGCTAGGTCGAATTCAGTCGCTGTCTGGAGGGAATTCAAGAGGCCGGCTGCTCTGATCGGTAGTTTTCCGTGGTTTCTCCGATCAACACCAGGCGAATGCCGGAGCAGTACCCTACCAAACGGGCCACGGACCGCGCGCAATCTGTCATTCCTCTTCCTTGTCCTATCCTCTCCTCTTACACACACACACACACTAACATGCACTACACTACCACATATTCGGGGAGACCGGTCCGGAGCTTAGAGCTTGTCCCGGCTGGGGCGGTGCCCCGTTGGTGGGAAAGTCCTGGTTATGGGGAAACCCCGCTAGCCGACCGAAGGTCGGCGTCGGATCTCGCCATCCAGCGGGGGAAGATCACCGCCCTCTCCCGCGAAAAAAGCATGCACTACACTAACGGGACTAATGACCAAAGCAGTTGACGCGCCCGGATACACGAAAAAAATCAAATCAAATCAAATCATGGCCCGTGAGTGGCCCTTGACTGCTCTCACTGGAGTCTCACCCGCCTCCTTCGTTCCGCGCAGGCTGACCAGCGCCGCGCCATCGCCAACTTCTGGGGCTGCGTGCGGCCGGGCGGCGCGCTCATCGTGGACCACCGCAACTACGACGCCATCCTCGCCACCGGCGCCACGCCCAAGAGCTGCTTCTACTACAACGTAAGCTGCGCGCCCGACCACTCGGCCGCACTCACTAATAAAATGATAATTATAACATTTTGTAATTATATAAATATTCGGGAAAATGCACATAAAGATTAACGCTCACCACGCCATCTCCTCCCATTCCCAGAAAGTCTTCTGTGACTCATTACATTACAGGGGGCCCTGGAAGTGGGGAAACAAATGCCAAGAGGGTAATTTGTAATGGAGTCATAACTAGAGGCCGGAAAAATATGCAGTATGAAACGTCAAAATATGTAATGAAAACAGTAAGAATATGTAATAAATATGCAAAATCGGATAAAGTATATAATATTAAAATTAACTTATTATAAAACACACTTATATAATACGAAATTACATTTATAAAAAGTCCTTAACAATATTTAAAAATAATACAAACGTCTTAAAAATCATTTGGAGAGCATGCATTAATGCACATGTTGCGCCATACAGTTGCGATCAGTAGTAAAACGCTTCATCAATATCTATTCAGAACTGAAGTTGTGCAGCCAAACTAAACGCAATAGAAGGCATCCTACAACCTAGTGATATCTAAGACCAGCAAACATAACTGCAAAGTGAAGCACTCTCATTGAATGTTAAACGTCGGCAATCGCCAATATTTCTCCAAAATTAAGGTTAAAGGTCACGAACCGCGGCGGGAGTGATACTTTTCACGACTGAAGATGAGTCTGGTCAATCCCCGACGCGCTCTTTCCGCCCCTGAGATAAATGAAGTAGACGCGCGGGACTTTGAGAATATCACGCGTCTTCACATTGGGTACCAGGAGGAGACAGCACGCAGTAATAATGTAGAGAAAAAGTGCTCATTTAAAAAAAATATTTCTTTTCATAAAAAATACGTAATAAAATTGAAGAAAATTAATATAATAAACAATATTTTGTTAAAATACCAAAATATGTCAAATATGTAATATAGTACCAAATATTGAAAAATATGTAACCAAAAAATTGAATATTGTGTTAGGACGGGGCCGATTCGCTCAGTTTACAAATTTGAGAACGGTAAATAGAAAGACAAAAAATATGTAATTATATAAAAATCCGGTCTCTAGTCATAACCTCCTGTAACCCTAAGCAGATGGTCCTGCAGTACGTAATTGTACAAAGGATGTTAAAAAATAACACCTTGCACAAATCGTTATAAAAATGATACTTCACATACATAATTATATGCGGTCTTTGCAAACCATTATATTGTTTATTATATAATTGATATGTTCCCTATTATTTCTTTAATTAAATATTGTTTTTTATTATTATTTATTATAATATAGGTAATAATGTAATTAGCGAGTGTGCTTGAAATCTAAGAATGGCTGCATGGGCGTGTTGCAGAATTCCGTGACGGACATCCGCACGTCGGTGGTGTACGTGGACGGGGAGGCGGTGGAGGTGGCGATGGACTACGAGGTGGGACGCGGGGACGGCAAGACCGTGGAGGCGCCGCGCGGGGACAGCAAGAGCTGCTTCCGCCTCACCTACTACCCGCACCGCCTCGACGACTTCTGCGCGCTGCTGCGCGACGCGCTGGGGCCCGTGGCCGGCCACACCGTCTACGCCGACTTCCGCCCCACGCCCGCCTACGCCAACGGCCTCGAGGGCGACGGCCTCGGCCTCCCCGACCTGGAGGGCGACGACGACGCCCGCGACGCCGACGGCGACGCCCCCGACGACCAGCCCGCCGTCTACGTGCACGTGCTGCAGAAGCCCCTCTGAGCGCCCCTTCCCAGCTGCACGCGTTAGCAGTAGGGATGCCATCGATTTTGAGAACGACAACTCAAAATCATCCATTCAATTCTATAAATATGTATTTACAGTCAATTATTGTGGGTTAAAAAAATTGGGAAAATTGGCCAAATATGTCAAATAGTAAAATCAGTTTTTTTTCAATTTTTTGCCCACAATAATTTGACTATATTGGCTAAAAGTCAATTGTAATTCAATAAGTCAAATATAATTTGACAATTTGGTCATGAATACATTTATAGTTTATTAGTTACAAATTTATATGTAGATTATTATAAATATTTATATATGATCATTTTTATAGAATTAAATTTAAATAATAACACAGTCATAACAAAAAGTTCAAAATCATCAATATTATTCAACATCGACGTTTTTAAAAATGAATTATTGACCATTGAAATTCATGCGCAGGGATTTAATTTGAAAAGAGTCTCGGTTTTTAAATTTTAATTGAGGGTTAACTGACAAAACAAAGTCAAAAAATCTGAACAATTACTAAAAACTTGAATTATCTGACCGGATATTTAAAAAAATAATATAGGATCCTTTATTGATGAAAACTCGATTTTATTTATTTTCTAATTTTAGAAAAAGTTTAGTGTGAAAAATATTCAAGTTATGGATATCAGAAAATTATTATAAAATTTTGTTATAATGGATTTCTTTCATTTAAAAAAATATCGACCTCTTAAAACGGTATTAAAGAAAAATCAGCATAAAATATCGATGAGAAATACGTTGATGATTTTATAAAACCACGGGTGTTTTGAAAACATCCATGTCACGTCCCTAGTTTGGGGACCTCTCAGCGAGGGCGAGATCCGAGAAGGCTGCTACCTCCCGCCGAAGAGCTCGCCTTTGAAGGGTTGATAACATAGGTCTGGATGCACTTTTACTAGCTATGGACTATGTTTTTCGAACTATTTCCGTTCACGAGCATCCGTAGCGCCATCAGCCGCATCAACTGTTATAGCATATCAACTGTTATAGCATACGGACGGCGTGGCTTGCGTAGCGGTAGTGTTTCGTGAAACTAGGGGACTCAAGTCCTTAAACGTCTGGCACTGACAACTTCGTAGTTTTTGTGTCCCCGATATCGAATGAATAGCAAAGGCGCAATTAAAAAGTCGAATCCGAATACATTTTGATAAAATCTAATTATGAATGTGTCTAATTAATATTTCACATTTCGTGGCCCTAAATAAATTCAGTAACTTTAAATAAATGATAACGTGTGTCCTCTTTGCAAACCATTTACATTATTTACTATATAATTAATACGATATAATAATATATCATGTAACATTTATTTCATATTACATTTCTGTTTGAAATGTGCACTATCATTTATTAATAAGGAGCAATTAATATTATAAATTTTTCAGGTTCTTCCTGTAAATCACTCCGCTATAGAAGTGCTAATTAAGAGCCTGTAAAGTAATCGGCAGTTACAAATTTATTGTATTTGCTTCTGAGAAATAAATTGCCCGAATCTGACGTTTTGATTTTTTGTTTTAAGTGTTGTAAAGTTTCGCTGACTCTAAAATGGTACACTGCTTATTTTTCAGTACCTTTCTTTAGCTTTCATTGCTCGCTTATTTCGATACATTATGTAAAGTTAAGTTAAATTCCAAATATGTAATTAAATATAAAATCTTTACTACTTATTTAACTTGTATTTTATGTTGAGTTTTCCATTGGAGATGAATTCCACACTTTGATTTATAATGTCAATTATTATTTATTTATTAGTCAATTTTTTTAACGTAAAGGTAGTAGAAATTATGTAATATATGTATAATAATTTAACTGTATTTTATGTACATAGAACCAATAAATACCTTCTTATTATACTCCTGAGCGTTTAACAGATGCATAACAATCGTTCTTGCCCCTCATCTTGTGTTGAGTTCCGTTATTCACTCATATTCATTGCCCTTCCATTACGTATGTCGTACCTGCGAATTTTACTTCAAGACTCCACCTTCGAGAAAATATCCAGCTTCTCGTTAATACTAAAAGTGTATGGGACGTGCGGTCATTAAATTGTTTAAAAAAGTGTTCGTAAACTATTTCTTTTCAAATTCAAAATAAAATATCGTTAGCTTACTATTGATTTTAGGACCATGAATGTTTTTTTATACCAGCATTATAAACGACATTTTCTGTTACAAGAAAGCTTTCATAAAAGGGCCTTTTACGGCACAAATTATGACGTATTAGATTTTACGACACGAATGATTGCGTCATCACACATTCAGCCAATCGCAACGAGAGAATCTTGGGGAGGTAGTGGTAAACGGATCAGCCGACCACCGTTTTCTCGCACAGATGTCAAATACACGAGACGTCACAAGAAACTTGTTTCGCAAAATTAAATTTGATTATCTTAAAAATGTATAATGCTGTTATGGAAAAAAAGAAGAAAAAATTTAAAAAAGAAAGAAAAGCGTATCGTCGTTTATAATGTTGCTTTATTGCATTCGTGTAAATTTCAAAACTCGCTTCTAATGTCGCTCGTTTTCAAAACATGTACTCGTGCAATAAAGCTTAACATTACAAACTAATTGCATAAACTACTATTAACCAACGAATAATATTTGTTACGAAACCGGTTGCTATTAATAATGGGATAGTTCGTTAGATTGCGCAATATTATATTATTATTTGACATTATGATAGTTATTTAATTAGGGGAGAGTGGGGCTTTATTCACGAGCGAGAAAGTTTAGGTCCCGAACGCGATAGTCTAAGAGACAGTGTATAAAATTCAGATATATCCCGGGTCAGATTCAAACATTATTTTTAAACCAACTTTCTTCAATTGTCTGTTTAGTTTAAAATATACATACACGCTTACTCCACATTGGCTAGAGCAATGATTGTTGCACTGCCTCATACATTTGGAGGCAGTTACAGTAGCACTCAGCCGTTCTGGCTTCAGTTTCAGTACGAGTGCAAGAATAGAGGCACATTTGTTTACTTTTTGATGTTGATTTAACCTCTCTGGAATTGAAGTGCCATTTTAATCCCGGCGGCTGTAAAGACATATTTTAATAAATGAAAGTGTTGTTTAAGTCCCACTTCAATATCATTTAAATTTTATCATTCTTATTCATTTATCATTTAAAATATCATTAATTAATTTTATGTTTATAATTGTGAAAAAAACACCTAGTAAATTCAGATCAAATATGATCAGATACTGCATTGTTAGGGTATCAATAATAATTTACGACATAAGTATCGTAAGACATCTTACAAAATGAGATAGGACCAATCGACTCACTAGATTATAACCAATCAAGTACTATAACCACCAACGGTCATTGTACCAACTCGATTATGCCAATCGAGTATTGAAATGATATGATACGATAATATCGTACATTTGTAAAACTTCCAATAAACTAAAGTTTTCTTTTAAATTTGAATATTCGCCCTGCGAAAGGTGACATACTGATATTGATAGTAGTTAACAGAAGGCAGTAGTTTGATTGTAATACGTGGCCAACGAGAGTCGGTCATGGCCGACTAGAACTATATCTCTTTGGCACGGCCATGGTTCTAATATTACTTACCTTACGAAACTGATTATGTTACTAATGGGATATAATTATTAGAACGGTTGTTTTGTTTATTTAGTTTGACTTATTTTCATCAAAAATAAAAATGAAAACTTGTATTGTAATTTCTTTTATTACGACACTGATCTCAGTTTCATAAAGTTTAACTTTAGACAATCAACGTGGATAAAATAATGTTTATGAATACCCTTCTGGTCTTATATGAAAGGTTAATTTTGATTTCAGAAGGTGACCACTCTTATCCGCATTTAACTTTTCTGCCAAGGGGCCCCTTGTCAGAAATAGGCATGCGGTGACAGAGGGCAAGAAAGAAGAAACATTGCTATAACTTGATAAATTAGGGTTTGCTGTGCCGTCAAATTATGCAGAAGCTCTCAGTCTGTTCAATGTGTAAGCGAAAAACTAACTTCGAGAAAGACTATGTTAAAGAATAACTCAATGAACGCATTGAAGGGAGAATTCGCCTATTTTGAAGAACACGACGAACTCAGTCTATATAGAAACGAATAACGTGATTGAGCTCTCGTACTAATTCGTGACTTATTTTGTCTATTCTCTTCGACGCTTTAAAAGACAACCAGGGCATCTGAGGTGTGGCGAGAGCATTTTCGCGCATCCTGAACATCGCACAGATCTCACTCGGTTACATTTAACTTTACATATTTGCCCACGGTATTCCTTGGCCCAACCTCGGAGCTTGCATCACAGTTCTGGGTGTGAGATTCATTTCCTCAATTAAACACACATATTGCACGCAGTTGCATGTCAGGCCAAGATATTATGGAAGAATTATGGTATAGATGAAACACACGAGGAATTTGGAATACTCCAACATCTCAAATACAATTGAAAATATTTATACCTTACGTGGATTTTCAACCACATATCCCAAGTCCCGCGAAGCCCTATCACTTGATTAATTAATTACTCATCTTAAACTTTACGGCTTTGTAAAATAATAATTTACGACGTTGTGTCAGAGAGCCACACTTTCATGAAATTTGAGATACTGTCGTAGATTAGTAGTTAATCACTAGAGATCTCTAATGAGGCACAGTTTGCTGCTATTTGGTGGTTGAATGTGGAATTATAAAACAGTTGTTTTCCATTTCTCTCGTTGGTCTTATTTCATGAGAGACAGTTACAAGCAACTAAAATGGTACCAAAAAACAAGAAGGTTGATTTTAGTGTTCCAAACAATAATGAACTTGAAGAAATTGACGAAAATGATAGTTGAACAATTTCTGTCAAATTATGGAAGTTGGAGATGGAGAAGATGGAATGAGAACCAAGATGGAAGAGGAGCATGTAAGAGGGGAAGCTACTTCATAAAATACTTGCAGATCTCAAACCAAATACAGAACATCTGCACATTTTTTGTTATAACTGCAGGGGTCAAAATAGAAATCGGTAAATCGTTGCCCTGGAATGAGCATTAGTAAAACGTGGAAGATTCAAGTCTAGAATTCATTGGTTCCTCCAAGTAAGCCATACTATTTGGAAAGATAGAGAAGCAAGTCCGTCAAAGCAGAAATATTTGTCCGAGCGACTGGGCGGTTGCCATGTGGGAATCGTCTTTTGTGAGAATCGTCTCCATGTGGAAAGATAACTTTTTAGTTGCCGAGATGGAGAGAGATGATTTGAAATATGACCAATGCTTACATATTGATATTATTTGAAATACTGTATGTAACAACAGGCCTTTACATTTTCCTGATGCAGTGACTTTCAAGTTTGGGCATGACAATTCTCTACTCAAATCGACAATCAAGAAATTAATCATTTTACAGAAGTTAATATCCGCAAGAAAAGTAGAAATTCTATTAGAAATCCATTCGACCTTCCTGAGAAATATAAAGAAACATTGAAAACAAACGAGGAAACTAGCGATGCTAGAACAACACATTCTTTCTCGCATTATTTTGAAAGTTTTGCAATTTTCGAAAAATCAGGAATTTGAACGAACATGACACCTGCACCATTCTCTTAAGCGTCTTTACGCTACCCAGGACAAAGTTTAAACAAAAAATTCGGTGCCATTTTTGAAGCTTCATGTAAAGTATCCTCAAAAATCAAAATATATGTTTGAAACTCCCAAAGCCTCGAGTTCGTTCAGATCGCTCGGGGAATATCAATTTTAAAGAAAACTGGAACGGTTTAGGTACTAGCGTTGAGCACAGACGAACAGACAAACGTTTTGCATCAATCGATTTTTCGATATCCTTTGATATCGGCGGGTCTTTACCCGCAAAACAAGGATTCTGGCTAAGATTTTTTTCAAATGCGTGTCAAATATTTTTTTCTATGTTTAGCAACTGAATTTATCCACTTTTTCGTTACCAGGGGCCAGCAATAAGAATTTACCTGCCGAAAATTCACCGTTTTCCGACACTTTCTCTTCTTACGAAGTGAAAAATTAAAAATCGTCGATTTGTGCCTCACGATTATAATATTTTCTCTTCTTAAGAAGTAAGGTGATAAAGTAGAAATGGTGCAGGTCTCAATGTAATTCAATGAAGTATGTACTACTGTAGCACCGCCGGTTTTTCTTTCTCGTATACAGTACATACGTATGAACGGAGAATATATGCAGAATAGAGAAAATTATGTAATGCTGCGTAAAATCAATTCCGAGATTTCAACGAGTATTTTGGGGTCCCCTGGTATAGAAAAAGATTTGAACGCCCGTCTCTCTTTTAATTCATCCGTCTACTATCGCCTAAACTATTTATAGGAATTTTGCCAAAATAATTAAGGATTATCCTGTCAATCTGGACTGGCTCAAAACCCTGCGATTTTGATACGATTCTCTAAGTGTCGGGGTACTTTACATGAAGAGCCTGGGACATCTTCAAAATTTTCTCTAAAATGGCTCCAATTTTTTTCTTTAATTTTATTGTAATACTAAAGTGAAATACACTTATAAAGATGGCATGCATATGTCCCATTTTCATTGATAGCTCTGAATTTTTCAAATTTCCAAAAATGTTTGAATCACATAACTCTTTGACAGTATAATTAGTTTTCGCGTAATTTTGAGTGAAATATGGAGAATATTAAAAAAAAGATTTTCTCCCAATATGCTCCAATTTTTTCTTTAAACTTTTTGTACTGATAGTGCTAAATGCGCTGAATAACTTATACGGCATATTATTGTATTCTTTTGATGGTTATTTTCTCGCTTACTATTTGTGGAATATATTCATTTTCTCACTAACTACTTATGTACGTAGTATAGATATTGTTATGTAATGCTACAGCAAAAAATGGCGATTTCACCTCTGTTGAGTCCTTGATACCCAAAAATTAGTAAACGTCCGTCTATCTATCCGTCTGGACAACTCGCGGCTGAAGAGGTAGTTCACTAAAATTGATATTCCTTGATCTATCTGATCTGGTTGATGTCACTGACACTTGAATTCGAAACGGATATTTTAATACTTGGAGATACTTAACGTGAAACTAGATTTTCAAAATTAAGATTTCAAAATTTTCTCACTAATTGCTAATTTTTACTTTCTCGTCACCACTTATGCAGAAGAAAGAAAGTTATGTAACGCTGAGCGAATAAAACGGCGAGTTTTAGGCAGAAAAACTCTTATTACGGGGCCCTGGTAACGAAAAAGTAGATTAATCCAGTCGCTAAGTTTAGGAGGGAAATCCTCTAACACAGTGAAGGCAGAATCCATATTTTGTGGGTCCTTGATATCGAAAAAATAAATGACGGCAAAATGTCTGTCCGTCCGTCCATGAACAACGCTGGCGGCTAAATCAATTTTCTCCAAAATTGTTACTCCTCTATGGATGTGGCTGATGTCAAGGCCCCTTGATTTTGAAACTGGTATTTTGATTTTGGGAGTACTTCACTTCAGGGATATTTTCAAAATATTTTAAAAAAATGTCTCCATCGTTTGTGATTAAATTTTGTTGTTTGATAATGTGAAGGACATTTAAAGGAATGGAGCAGATTTCATTTTCATCGAAAACTATAATTTTTTTAAAAAATGTCAAAAATTCAAATTTTTTTCGGCGTCTTCCTACAACTACAATTATAAAGATGGATATTTTTCCCTCAATGAAATCTGTTCAGATTAAGATTAATTTATTCAGATTAAGATTCTGTTAAAATAGATTTTGAAATAAGGACTTGTACAATTTTTCAAAAATTTGAGTACTTTTCGCATAATTTTCTGTGAAAATACGGGCGAAAAATACGGGCTTTTTAGCACCATTAGTTTTTTCTCGCATAGAGGAAAGTATGCTTTTAAAAACAGTGTGGGTCCTATTTTCGTGGAAAACCAATTTTTCGAAATTTGCAAACGTTTAAAAAAATTTCGGCGTCTTCCTGTGACTACAGTATTGATACTAAGAAATTTTCCCCTTATGTTTCAAAATTAGACCTTTAACTAATGCCATGTAAACGTTTTTATAATGTGAGTAGTTTTCGCGTTTTCGTCTTTACAAATAACACGAAAAAGTACAATGAATTGTAGTGGCGCCACTATTTTTTTTATAATTCCATTCTGTAAATCTTCTAAAAATGATTAGCAACGTCAACTGAAAACATCGAAATCACGGTGCAAGAAATTCACCGTTGTCGAACCTTTTATGTGATTCCGAATTTGTAAGTTTCTTGCCTTCCTTTACCTCTTTGGTTTGGTAGTTTAATATTTTAATAGTGAGTCAAACTGCATTTTTTTTAATACTTGTTACTTTCAAATGTAGTATGTATTTTTATTTCCCGAAATAAATTGGAAGTATATCAGATAAATGTCCGGTGAGAAAAATCCACTTATTACTTATGAAATCATAATTTTTGAGAATGGGGAGGAAATTATTTACCTTAGAGAGAAGGTAAAAAATACAGCTCTCTCCGGCCAAATTGTAGTTTTCAAGCTGGGCGACGAATTGCCTGTTCTTGTTATTTATTAATGGTACGTTGGAGGTGAAGAATCGAACTAAAGGACTACTACTTTATAATGACCGGAGATGAAGATTTAACTTTGGACGAAGGGCCCGTAGTTGAAGAATCAAACAGTAAGAATTTTGGTGAAGTTGCATTCGTGAGCATCCAATCATTTTCGAATCTTTCGCTATTTTTATGGGGAAAGGTAAATATTATAATACTAATTTTATAATAAAAGCAAGCCAACTGTTTGTAATAAATGTCGATCAGTTTGCGATGTGCCTGTAGCTTTGATTTGATAACGTCTTTTTTCGATTTTATCTTTGATAGAACATGTGCGTGCCATAATGCCATTTACCAGAACAGTGGTTTCTGTTTATCCAGGCCGAAAACTATTTTAACATAATTGGTACCGAAAATATTATATTATTTCGTGTGTTACGTGTGGATAAAAGTGCATATGATGCCCTTCTCACGAAATAATTTTATTTTTGTTGTGCAAGTTCGTTAGAACCATTACTTATATTTATTTTACAAATGAGAAAATAATTTGTTAAGAACAGATTATTTGTGTCAGAAGCAAACTTTCATTACTTGAACCCTTTTGTAAGGTTCCAATAATGAAATTAGGTAGCAAGTCATAAGGTAGGTAAGTTGGCAACAACTAAATTGAACTGAAACGGTGAATAATTTGTTGACTTACAGTAGGCTGTCTTTGAATGCAGAAAAATCTATTTGTTTGAACTTGTTAATTCTCACAAAGAAACTAGTTTTATTATTGTGTCAGGAACGAAAACTCCATCAAGTAAACAATCAACCATCTGGGTATTCCTATAAACATATTAAATTTGCTCTGTATATTACTATATTTTTGGGGAGGATGACCAATGGGTGTCATTTTCTTGTTGTATCATATTTTAAAAAACTGCAATCCATAATTTAATGCTAGTTTTCAAAGTGAATTTTCAATGGACTTAAACACAATGGGACTAGACTTTAGTTTTTGATAAAACATTAAAAAATGTGTAAGACCCAATTGCATATTGAATTTGTCGGAGATATCCACCAATATTTTCTGTACTTTTTATCTATTATCGTAAAAACTTTTTAAAATAACATTTAACTTTTCAGTACTTTCGTTTCGCTGCTACATTGCTTCTATGGAAACAGATGTGGAGCATGGTATCTAATACTTACCTACAAATCTGATGTGAAGTTTTAACTGCCTATTCATCAACTTATATCACAATGAAGCAATGATAGGAATTTAGGAATGAATTAAAGAATTAATGCAACAAATTAAGGATAATGTTTCATCTCACCTTCAATTATTAAGATAAATTAACCAAAGAAATAAAATTTGCATGTACAATCTGCCTCAGAGCTCCTGCGATAAGACTTAAGTGATCTTGAATGAGTAAGTCAAGAACACAATTTCGGTTTTTGAAAGCAAAGTAATATGAAAGATATTTCGTCCTGTAAAAAAAGATGAAGATATTTTGTTGTAATGTGCATTTTCTGTGATTTTTGGGGGGGGATCATGCATAGTGTATGTTCAGACGATTTTCTGCCTTGTAATCATACATAGCCTTCTCTACATATTAAGAATTTTTTATTGGTTGTTTGCATAAATAATGGTAACATTTAAGTCCAGCATTTAAAACGAGAGATGAGACACAATTGAAAATGATTGTCCTTTATTTGTGTTGTCTAATTTCTTCAAGATTTTAGAGAATCACATTTATGACATATATATTCATGTTTTTAACTTCATTCCTCATAATCAGCATGGTTTTATCAAGGCCCGGTCTTCTCTCACTAACTTTTCATATTTGCACAATTTATTTCCTCCCATTTAGTTGGGTTTGATCAAGTAGATGTTATTTATACTGATTTCACTTAGGCTTAGATATTCTTGACCTTAACGTTATCATGTATAAATTGCAATCTCTCGATATGGTCTATAATTACTCAAGTTTGATCAAGTCTCATCTCAACTTGCATGTTAATATTTTCAATTATAGAGGACATAAGTATTTTCCCTTTTGTACTAGCTCTAGTCTGCCTCAAGGATCTCAAGGATCTAATTTGGGCCCTGTACTCTTTGCTCTTACTAATACTGATGTTAAAGACAATCTCACTTGTTTTGTCATAATTTATGCAGATGATAAAAAACTGTTTTGACCTATCAGAACTGAAGAGGATTGCGTGAACTTGCAGAGTAATCTTGATGTTTTTGCTTCATGATGCTTGCATAATAAATTTATTCTTTACCCTAGCAAATGTCAGGTAAAAGCATTTTTTAGTCTGTGTGTATTCAGTAAGTTTATTCAATCTCTGATACTGTTCTTGAGAGGGTCAATTTGAAAAACATTATTGTTGTAATTTTTTATCATCAACTTTCATTTAAAGCACTCATTGATAATGTTATTCTGTCAAGTAACTCATCACTTGGATATCTTTAGAGGTCCAGAAGGAACTTCAAAAATATTAAAACATTGTGGGTACTATTTTTGTATTGAAAATGATTGAAAATTTAGTGCACATTGGCTTTGTGGACCAGGTAAGATAGTTTTGCAAAGCACCTTGAATTCAAGACTCCGATTGTTATCTCTCTCGTGAATTGATAATGAATACCATTACTAGAAATTTAGACTTGATAGTTTTGAAAACAGGAGAGTGATGAAATGGATTATTTTATTAATAAAGATTATCAGAGGTATTATATATGCATCTTATGTTTTATCTCAGGTTCTGTTATCAATTCCCCAGGTGAATGCTCATTTTTCCAGAACCTTGAATGTCCTGTTACAAGCAACAGATCTCTCTTCAAAGTAAAATTGTTCAACGTCATTGAACTTGCAAATGATTTTTTGAGTAATTACGATGATAATGAAGATAGGTTTGTCAATTCAATTACTTCCCTTGTTAGGCATATTTGGAAATATGTTAACATTAATTGATTATAAAGTTATATGCTTGTACAGATAGTTCTGTAATTGGGGCAACCTTCTTGACTTAATAAACTACTTTTTTTTTTTTAATTACTTTAAAATTTATGGACATTGTGAATAAATTGCATATTTTTAGAACATGGCAACTGACAGTGTTGCTGTTACTTTTGTCATCGAGTAGCACTTTTCAAAATAATCTCAAATTGAGTAGAAAAGCAACCTAATACCAAATACCGTATAGCCTTGGGTTAAATATTGTCGTATTAGAGCGAGAAGGGAAATGTCCAAGAGAGAGGCTTCATGCCAGATGGCTGACCACAGATTGTCTATATGTATATGTGGATAAGTCGAGTCCACACCTCACACTTCTAAACGAGCTCCTGCTGCAAAGTGCTCGGACATTATAACGTGGCATGACAGTTAGTTCCCATGGCATCGAGTGACATATCCCAACTTTATATATGGTAGAAGGAGAAAGGCTGTTGCAGAGAAAATATTACACCCAGATGAGTTATTTATATTATTCTGGCATTTGAATTGCAAATTTGGTGTTATAAGAGCGCTCCTATTTACGTCTTCTCTTGTTCAAAAGTAATTTTCTGCATTCAAAACCATTTTTTCAGGTAAATGTATGAATTTGACTGGAGAAAATTTGGAAAAAGTAATATAGTTCATTGCAATAAAAAAAAAAAGAATAATTAGTAAAATTTGTTTAAGCATATTTTATTATCCTTAATAATACATGTTTTCTATTTGATAGTAAATATGTGCATGCATATTTTAGTACTTAATAGTGCATGAAAATTCTGTTGTTAGTAATTATTAAAAAACTCATATTTAGGGTTCATTCTCGTGTTCTTTAATACTGCTTTCTGACATCTCTTCAAAAGTGCACGAACCGTCTGGTGTTGTTTCAGATCAATATAATATGACCTAGTGAAATTTACTTGATACTTTGTACAGTAAGAAATATATTCATTTTATTATCATACTTAAGCAATGTATATTCCTAACTAATAATTCCAGATTTTCATCACAATTATTGCAGGGTACACAATTATTTACAGATTAATTTTTAATTGATTAGACAATAATTATTATTACACAAACATTAGAGTGGTCAAATTAAATGTACTAGTTTGGTTTTTTTATTACCTAAAATTTAATTATTATTTTGATGGAAAATTAGGTATTTCAGACCAACAGTAAACCAAAAAATGTTGCTGGGTTATTGCACATTTTATAAAGTTCACTAGTGGATTGTATACAAGTATGTCCAAATCTCCTTCAGTACTGATTTATTTTCTTAAGAGCATAAATAGTCTTTGAAATATCAGTATTGCTTAACAGATTAATTGTGTATGAGAGTACCAACAATGAATCCACAGAGGATTTTTCTTTAAAAGCATAAATGAGGGATTTGTTAGGGAATTCAAAGATCAAAACTTTTTAGAGGGATAAATTTTCATTTTTATTCATGTACTTGTAAGCCATTACATTATTTTAAAATCAAAATATTTCAAAAATGCAATTATTTCAAGTAACACCATCTGCTATAATATTTCTGATATGTCATTTACACATGTTAATTATATAAGTTCACAAAAATCTTATGTCTTAATGTTCTGAAAAGCACTTTCGTGGAAAATTAAAATTTTGAAAGTTGCAGAATAAGCATTTAAACCTCCAACTGGTAATCTATTTGTTAACAAGTTCAGTCATTCCTATATTACCATGAAATTTAAAATAATAGGTTTAAAACTCGGTGCAAGCTGGTAGTAAGTTCTGGAAAATACAAGACTAGGAAAGTTTTTTTCCACACTCTGTTCTGCCTTTTTTTGGACCAACGTTCTGTATCCACATAATAAAAATTTGAAGCTTTCTTTTGGAAGAATGAAAAGAATATTGAAATTAAACATTAACTTTTATTGGATGCAGTATTTGCTATAATCCTTCAGATACAAAAGATTCTTAATTATGAGACTATGAATTCATTCATAAAATTAAAAATTAGGGCTTTTAAATATTCAAGTGTGCCAATGTATCTTTTTAATTAACAGAAATCTGTATTGAGTAAACTATGTAGAGCTGCATTGGGATGGGAATGAACGTTTTTCATATGCGATTTAGTTAAATGTATCTTCTATTGTTCTTTTATGAAGGAAAAGAGTTTCCTTAAATTAATTTTATTTTCATTACAACATTCTTGAAATACAAAGTATTTTATGTTTATCATACACAATAAAGAACCGTTTCTATTTCATCGTAAAGCTTATGTATTACAATTATTGCACCAATATGAATAGCTTTTACAAATTATTTCATTTATACAGTTCTTCAAGCAATTATTTTATTCCTTACTTAGATTGATGAAAATATTAATCAAGAAAAGCAGCAATTGTACAGAGTAAGGAGTAATTAAACCCATCTTAAAAATAAATTTATTGTAATAATTTACAATAATGAAACTCGGTTTATATGACAAATATTTTAACAGCACGGTAAAATAAATAAAGATTATCACTATTTATTTTCACAAATAATTGTGAACTTTATTGTCCGTTTTATTAACCCTTGATGCAATTTACTTCGCTGGCAAAAAGTGTTGATAATAGCTGCGTGTGAACTCTAACATAAGGTCCTGGGTACATTCTGGGAGTTCACCAATACACACACCAGGAGAACTAGCATAACGTGTGAATGAGGGCACAACTGTTTCTGGAGGGAGCACAGTGTTATCTTCTATAACACAACAGTCTTTCAGTACACACCTCCGGCCCTGGAAAATTAGCATTATCTAATATAAATAATTCATAAATATTAGATTAATATTCATATTTATATATACATAATGACTACAGTTTATATCTATGTACAATCCCCAGTTTCATCAACGCAAGAGAAAAGGATTGTGAAAAATAAGAAACAAAAAAATGTATAAAATCATATGCTTAAGTATAACTTACTATGACACAGTTCTTCCCAATATAAACATACGAACCAACCACAGCTGCATTCACTACTGAATTTTCTCCAACAAATACGTGATCACCCATATGCAGAGGGAAGAATGCAACACTGCAAATAATGTATTCTTTGTTAATGCTTTCTTGTGCTAAGGAGACATAAAGGCTAATTGTCTCCCAAAACATGAAAGAATGAAACAAAAAATGAATCAAAGTGATTACCCTTTACTAAATTTCTTGAAAGGTGGGCGAATAACTGCACGCTTACTGATAATGCAGTGTCGGCCAGCTCTTACATTTGCCAAATCCCCCCGTATTATTGCATCTGATTGAACTATCACTTTTCCACTCAAAACAATGTTTTGAGAACCACATAGAACAGTCTGTCTGCTTACTTTATTTCCAGATGCCTGAAAACAAGGAAGTAAAGAAATCTTCAATAAATCAGGTCACAAATCATTGTCATCGTGTTATTAAGTTCCTCACCGTCTCCACATATTCTGCTTTGTTATAGAAAATATCTTGCAGCTCCATCTCTGCAATCAAGACCTGGTTTGACAGGTACAGATGCTTACAACGGTTTCTTGAATAAAAGGTTACAATGTAATGATTCTTTGTTATTTATATTCACAATTTTTACTTTTATAATTTCCTGAAGATAAATCAAAAGAACGCATCAAAATTATATTCATATTATCACGGAAGCGCATGGATGAATCTTGTTCCAAGACATTACTGAGACACTCGAAAGTACTCCCTGCCAAAGTATGATTCACGTGATTCGGTTCATTCCGATGAACGACTGTTCAACGAGAGAATCGTTACACTGAAGTGAATTACACTGGGATTTATTCATAGCTGCCTGTGAAGTAAGTCAGCTGTTGCGGTGTCATCCAATCGAAAGGTTGAACGCCACTTCAGTGATATCACAAGAGTGTCGTAAAGATCACGATTGGATGCATAGTAACAGCTGATGAAATGTCATAGGCAGCATTAGAAAATTTGCAGTATAATAATAATAATAATAATAATAATAATGATGATAATAATAACAATAATATAATAATAATAATAATAATAATAATAATAATAATAAAATTTATTGCTTATAGACTTATAGTTGTATTAAGCAAAGTCTGTCTGGAAATTATTTAAAATTACAGTAAGTTAATTACATTTTTTTTACTAAATTCACTTACAGTAATAAATTAACAAATTTATGTTCTCTTGATAAATTATATGATAAAAAATGATGCAAAGAGAAAGAAAATTAATGTCGCACTCGGAGTAGCTGTTACGAACACCCTAGCACAATGCAAATAATTATTATAGGGCTAGTTTTTGGCTTAACCTGACCTCGGAAATATGGGGTATTAGTCCTTATCGTAACGAATCGACTCCAACTTCGCGAGGTCGGTGATCGAAATCGAAGAACGAGTGGTGCGAACGAGAACATTTTGTTTCGTAGTTCAAATGGGAATCGCATGTTAATTAAAACAATTATTTGTGCATTAAGTGCATAAAGCTGTGGGAATAGCTCCTTGGTAAAATGCATTGGATATGCTCAAGGTTATTTTATATTAATTGCGAACGCCGGGGCCTTGTCACCAACTTCGACAATCGTAGCGAAGCGTCACAAGTTAAAAGTATTCGGCAAAAATGTTCTTCGAATAATGTGCATTGGACAGATTCAAGGATGTTTTATGTTAATCTTACAGGCCAGAGCTTCATCGTTAAATTGGACACGCATAGCTAAGCATCACTGCGTCTTGAAAGTTTGATGTTTTAAGGGACCGGCAACAAATTACGCAAATTTGGAATATTTTGAATTTCCCACCTCCTCCCTGTACAGCATTCAGTAATGCGCATTTTACACACATCCGCTAAATAAGTACATAACGCTTGCAACAACACTCCCATGTACAGTAGTAAATAAAAATAATTTATGTACCAATACAAATATTTTGTGTTATATATTACAATTTATAATTAAAGTGATAAGTAATTGCCTATGCTGACTGCACCTAACACGAAGATTGGGAACAATTTTTGAGAGGAGGAAGCAGGCTTGGACGCAAGAATTTCCTTCTCAAGCCAAGCAGCCTAGGGATGCAACATCACCAAAACAAAACGATGTTTCTAAACATCAAAACTCAAAATCAAGAGGTAATTTACTTTACTTAAAAATAGACATTAATTGAATTGAATATTCACACACCTCGTTTTTGAGCCCTCATTTCTTAGTGTTAGATGCAATGAGGAGTGGATGGTTGGTTATATTGATGGCAGACCTATTATATCAAAATTATGGCTCGTTTTTTTTTTTTATTAACTAGTTTCTATTACATGAGAGGTAACATTTTTAATGATTTTGTCAACAACACTTATTGCTATCATTTCATCCAATTTTTCAAAGCAAATTTTAAATGAAAATTATATATTTTAAATTTAATCAATGATAATATAAATTTAATCAATTTATTCAAATTAAAATATTCATTAATTTAGGTACTTCATTTCATTTCATTGTTCAAACAACTTCCTGTTTTGAAAACTTTTAAAAGCTGTATAATTTTAATTTTCTTCTTCTTCTAGGTATCATTCTCTCAGCAGTCATTTCCCTTTAAATCCTTCTGTTTCATAATTGATTTTCTTTAATGAGTCAGGAAGAAAAGTATGTTTTGGCGTTTATCTTTTATTCCTATCCACCAGAAACTACTCTAAAATATTTTTTTGAATTCTTTTTATTTTATGTTTTACATGATCAAACCACTTCAATAATTTATTTGTATGTTTTTTATTCATTTTCTGTGTGTTTTAATTTATTGTCTTGTTTTATTAAATTTTGAACAATACTTAATTTAGTCTATCTTAATTTAGTTTCATTATTTCCTTTTCATAATGTTCTATTGAGTGCTGAAATAGAAGTATACTGCTTTCAGCACCATATACAAGCAAAATTTGCCTAGCCACAGGTGACAGATCAACTGACCATTTACTAATTTTTTAAAATTTCTTAAAAATTGTTTAAAATTTATTTAGATTCAATTACAGATACATTACTTACATTTGCTGATGCTGTATTAATTTAAAAATTTCCCATTACCTACTTTAGGTTTGAACCTCAGGTGACTTTTGATAGCATGTCATTCACTTCAGACCACTATACTTGCAGACCACATTTGTTTAGCAACTCAACAATTGAATCGTTTATTTCAGAAACCCGTCAAATGCCAAAATCTTTAAAGCACGCTAGCGGCAGAATTCATGAGATTTCATGAAGCAATCTATTCATGAGAATAGACACATCATTTTTTGTGTATTTAACTGAAAAATATTCATTTATCAATTGATTTAATATTAAAAAATATTTTGAAATCAGAAAAACTGGGATATTTTTCCTCAGTTACCTCAAAATGATAAATTTGATGCTTAACGGGTTTCTGAAATAAATGATTCAATTGTTTTGACTGAAATAAATGCATATGGAGGCAGATCACAAGATATTACAAACAATTGCAAAAGGCTGAGTGGCTATAAGACAACTACATCCACTGATATGGAAAGATAAATTATGTAAGAGTGTAAAAAGAATGTATAAAGAGTATTTATAAGTGTAAAATTTTATGTATAGAGTTAAATTTTGAACATCCTTTGATATTTTGTTCCATATCCCACGTAAAACAAAACTAAAAAGAAAATCAAATCACCTTAAAACCTGTTTTTGAACATGACTTTATTTCTATTTTTGTAATAATCTAAGAATTTTAATAATTATAGTTATTATATTATTTTCATTCTTTTCATTCTTTTCTTTCTTTCTTTCTTTCTTTCTTTCTTTCTTTCTTTCGTTCTTTCTATTTCTTTTGTTTTTATAAAATCATAAATTTATTTACCAGCGTTGTTGTTTTTTTCTAACCCGATTTCTAATGCCATTGTGTTGTGTTTGATGTTTATACATGGTCGAAATTGTTTAAATGAAAATCATAACAAAATCCCGTTGTGATTTTCATATATCCAAAAATTGAATATTTAGGCCAATATGACCAAGGTTGAGAAAAATAAATAAAATAGGAGTTTTCATTAATCAAGAAGCCTCTTTTATTTTTTGAATTCAAATCAGTTTATCCAAGTTTTGTTAATTGCCCTGGTAATTTTGCCAGTTAAATCTTAATTAAAGTTACTAATGATATCACTTTCAAATTAAATTCCTCCCCTCCCTGTGTGAACTTCAATAGCTACTAATCCAGTTTAAAAAAAATTGATGTTTAAACTCATCAATGCTTTGGGATCCATGTTTTATTAACATTGATGTTTAGAAAATTGATGTTTTGTTGATGGTGTTACATCCCTAATATGAATTCAAAACGGAGTTCATTTGCATATTTAAATTATTAATGTTGTGCGAACTTTCAGTAAAGGGAGCAAATGAGTTATCAAAATCATTACTGCATCGTTTGAATTTAATAAATTTAAAATATAAACATAGGGAAAAAAGTCTCCCCGGCGGGGAATCGAACCCCGGTCTCCCGCGTGACAGGCGGGGATACTGACCACTATACTACCGAGGACTTGTTGAGTATGTGCACAACTTAATATTTTTTACAACAGTCAATTTCTATATTTAACTATTACAATGATATTGTTTAGTTTTAATATAATATATTTAAGTATACATAATTGAGTGTTTGTTATCATTCTCATTGCTTAATTTACTAGATTTTCCACTTCTTGGGTAATACGACAACGCTTACCTTATTTTCCACAGCGTTCGCTTAGTTCAATAATCCTCCACTAGAGAGGAGGAGTGTTTCGATAGTGCCCAGTTCCCGCATAGGCGTGACATTCTGTGGAGTGGAGAGAGCAAGTTTATTTATTTATTTTATGTCAAAAACAGTTATAAACTGTGTGTGAAATTAAAGATTCATACAAAATATGACTTACCATATTTGCCGGTGTATAAGACGCACTTATTTTCCCTTCAGTAACTCGTCAAAAAACAGGATGTGTCTTATACACTGGCAAATAAGTGTTTGTGATTTTATATATATATATATATATATATATATATATATATATATATATATATATATATATATATATATATATATAATAAATTAATACGCAAATGTAAATAAAAATATTTATTACACAATCTATATCAATTAAATTGGCTTATTTGATTGCACTTTCAAACAACTACCTTTTTATAATCTCGTAGATATTTTCATGAAATAAAAAACAATTAATTTGTTTTTACGATTTTTGTCTGTATCAAACCCTTTTCAAATGATGTTCTTTTGTGAAAAGGACTTTTTTTAACTACTGTTTTATTCCTATCTTATTGTATTTTTGAACAAGTTAACTTCAAACAGAATGTAGGTGTCTGCGTAAAAAATCATAAAAATCCATCTTCTCTTCGTACCTTTTAAAAGTGATGATAGGCTCAGTTTTACGCGAATATCTCGAAAACTAGGATCACTGAAACGAATTAAATATTTGTGAAAACCCAAACAATTTCCCAAATATTCCAATAATTCTGAATTTTTCCATACAATAGACTCTGAGTAATTGAAGATAAAAATTGTCACTGGAAGTTTTCCAAACGTATGCAAGAATTCGTAAGTGCACAACTGCTCAAATGAATCGTAGCAAGCAAGCATGGTGAGGCGAAGCGGGCAAAGGCAGTTAGAGTCGTGAGCGCAGGACAGGGGGGGCAGAGCAGGGTGGGATAGACGAGATGCCTGTCGGGTGGAACGGGTTAGGATAGTGAAAGGTAGGTAGGGAGGGTGGGAAAATATTATACATATTTCATACCTTAATAAATTAAATAATTTAAAAACATTATAAAATATAATTAATTTCTTTCTTTGCCTATTGTGAGTAATAGACATCGGATGTTTAGGCACTAAAAAATCGTCTTTTAGGCGCCTAAAAAGGCGCTGAAAAAGTCAAGAATAAGGAGAAAAAAGGCACTGTCATAAGTTTTATTCACAATAAAATGGAAAAATTGTATTTTTTGTCTATATTATTTTGTAAACTTAAATGCACAAAACCAGTTCGTATATTTTAATGTAAAACTAGATTTACACATTTACAACTCTTCTACATTTTATTCTAAATAGTTTACATTAACCAGTAAAATTTACATATTACCAGTAACTTTTCAAGGCTCACAATTTCAAATTTGCGACGACTGGGAGACAAAATCAGTTTGAATGCGGACAAGGATATCTGGACGATGTGACAGCATATATTTTAGCAGTCCAACACTAGCAACACTGAAACCTTCTGGGAATTTATATTTATTTCCACTTAAGATTTCGGTACCCTCGGTGTATCGATCATGTTCTCAGATCATGGCTGGTATTTATGAAATAGGGAAATGGAGAAAAATCAGTTGGTATACTTTCAGGAATTCTCTCGTAATTCTAAATTTCAAGACGTGAATTGAAGGTTTCGTAATGAATGGTCACGTTGGACCATCGCCGATTTTCCGGTATCTTAGCATTTTATATAAACATAAAAAACAAAAGGCAAAAAAGTCCTAAAAAAGGTATTTATGCAAAAAATAGGCATTTATGCTAAAATAAGCAAAAATAAGCATTATAAAACTTCGTCATATATCATAATTCGTCATGATTCGTGGACATATATTATCAACCTTTGAATAAGTTCTCTAGAAAAAATAGGCATTTCCCTAAACATCCGATGTCTAGTGATTAATAAAGCCCAGATTTTCGTGCAGTAAAACTCTCTAAAACGTGCAGTAAAAACACCAAAAGTGCAAAAACATTCAATAAAAATATCAGAACTTTGCAAAACGCTGTTATGCAGTGTATAAATTCCAGTTAATCCAGTTATCAACTTATTTTACATTTTGGATGCGAAATTTAAGGTGAATCATATATGAGTTTAATGTTTTATTTATGATCAAGCATTGATCATATTGTTTAAACAAATCATCTTAAAGAGTTTTGCACTATCCCTATGAAAATTTTAAAGAAAAACATTGGAGCCGTTTTTTATTTTTATTTTTTAATATTACACGAAAACTACTAAATTTTTCAAAAATAGGTAATGAAAGAACGAAATCTGCCGAACAAATTTCATTTGAAGAAAAAATATCTAATTTCAATTTAATAGTTGTAGGAATACGCCGAAAAAATTTCAGTCTTTTGCAATTTTCGAAAATTCAGAGTTAACAGTGAAAATCAGACCTACGCCACCTTTATTCACTCTATTCTTACAAGAAATTCAAAGAAATAATTTAGAGCCATTTATGAGAAAATTTTGAAAATGACCCAGGGGCTACATGTAAAGTACCCTCAAAAGTTAATGAAAGTCTTTGAAAATAGCATAGCTTCCAGAGAGGACTTGTTGACATACGTATACGAGAAAGTAAAGAATTTGCCGTTTTTTGAGAAAAAATTTTAAGAATTGCTTATATTTCACGTAAAATTATGCGAATACTTCGCAAAATATTCGAAAAATTGTACATGACCTCATTTCAATATCTGTCTTTAAAATTTAGATTTTATTAAGGAAAAAATCTATCTTCAATTTTTAGCTGTAGGAAGACGCCGACAAAATACTAAACTTTTGCAATATTCGAATAATTAGGGATTTCAACAAAAATTAGACCTGCACCAATTTCTTAAGCGTCCTCTCATAGGTCAAAATTAACTCAAAAAGTTGGTGCCATTTTTGAGAAAAATTAAAAAAAAAATATTGTTTGTTTTTCACATAAAATTAAGCCAAAACTACACAAATTTTCGAAAAATAACCTTAATTCAAAATGTCTTTAAAGAACAGATTTTATGAATGAAAAATCTATATATTCAATATTTCAATGGTAGGAACACGTCAAAAAATTTAACTTCCAAAAATCGGGAATTTCAACAAATATGAGGCCTGCATCAATCTCGAAAGCTTCCTGTACGCTATCCGGCAAACATATTAATTTAAAAAATTGGACCCATTCGTTTGACAATTTTGAAAATATCCATGGGGTATCATGTAAGATACCCTCAACAATTAATATATCAGTTTCAAATTCAAGGGGCCATTACGTCAGCCACATCGATTGGGGAATATCAATTTTGGAGAAAATCGGCTGAACGGTTTAGGCGCTAATGTTGACCACGCATGGACGTTTTGCCGTCAATCTGTTTTTTCAGCGTTAAGAGCTCACAAAGTATGGATTCTGATTAACATACGTATTAAACGACTATAGTAGACCTATGCATTGAAGGTTGAGTATAGATAATTGATTGAGATTCCGGGCGCGACAACTGAGATCATTAGTTCCGTAAGTGTAGTGCACGTTTTTCATCGGGGGGGGGCGATCTTCCCCAACTCATCATGTCACCCCTGGATGGCCAGATCCGGCGCCGACCTACCGTCGGCCAGCGGGGTTTTCCCCAACCAATTAGCTCCCACCAGCGGGGCACCGCCCCGCTGGTGGGAGGGGATGGGACAAGTTCCGCCCCGCTGGTGGTGGGCCGGGACAAGTTCCAAGTCCCCGACCGGTCTCCCGGCATGTGTGGTAGTGTAGTGCATGTTAGTGTAAGTGTGTGTGTGTGTGTGTGTGTGTGTGTGTGTGTGTGTGTGTGTGTGTAAGGGGTAAAGATAGGACAAACGAGATGAAGGAAAGATCGTGCGTGGTTTGTTAGGGTACTGCTCCAGCATTCGCCTGGTGTTGATCGGAGAAACCATGGAAAACTACCGATCAGAGCAGCTGGCCGCTGGAATTCTCTTCCAGACAGTGACTGAATTCGACGTAGCTGAAAAGTGTCGAAAATCCCGCCACCGTCGGGACTCGAATCTAGGACCTCCCGGTCAGAGGCATTGTAGTGACATCAGTTGAAGCACTGAGCCACCGCTCCCGGTTGCACAGACAAGAAGTGGAGCTCTTCACTCATAAGAAAGCGTAGTATTCCCTTCAATTACTCGGAAATCTGTTGACTTCTTCCGAATCCTCACCTGTCAACACAACTTGCCTGCAAATTTGCATCGACAACTAATATTCGAATGTGCTCGTATGACCTCGATTAATCTAAATGAGCATCAGTGCGCGACCAGTGATACTGTTCTGACCGTCTAAAAGCACAACTTCATTCATACGTGTTCACTCGTGCGTCTTACTTTAAATCCCGGTATTCTTTTTTGAAGAAGCTCTAATGATAACATCCAAGGAAATTAAATCAGGAGACCTCGCGGGCCAATTAACGTAGTGTGTGTGACAAAGAGTGGAGGTGTTGAAACGTAGGCGTGTGTGTGTGGCTGTGTGCGCTTAATGTAATGTTTGTTTTATTTGTTTTTGCACATTTTCCGGCATGCTTATGTCCAACTCTCTTCGGAACAATGTTTTTTTTTAATCCGAGGCATTGAAATGTAACGCAAACGGGTTGACACCTTATTACTTCGTGAATCTTCCTTACACATTGACAATGCTTCTAAGCTTACATCAATATGGTAACTTGTGAGACTGCAGTGCCTAAACATTCGTTAATGTTTCATCCCTCAGTACCTCTGAAAAAGTATTATTTGAAGTGATCGCTACGCCCCGCCTGAGTACTTCGTGGCCCAGCAGCGCGACGTTCGAAGTTGTTAAATGTATTTAGATAGATAGATAGATAGATATTATTCTGCAGGTAGGTATATACAACCTGGTGGCAGAACTCTACAATTTACATATTACTAATATTAACTTAAAATTATTTAACAACGTAACTTTAAATTATTTAAAGACAATAATAATAATAATATGCAAACAATAATAGCCTTAAATACATTTTATGGTTGACCTGCACAGTTATTTGAAACTATTAAATACAAGATTACACGACTTTTTAATTACACTTCACTTCACTTTCACTTCACTTCACTTTACATTTGAAATTCACTTCTCTTTCTACTTCTATACTGCACTACACTGCACAACACTTCACCACACTTCAAAACAATACTACTTTGAATATAATTATATAAAAAGGAATTAAGATCGGAGAACAGTCGGTAAAAATGATAATGGAGCATGGTACAAAAAAATATCGACATCTTGACAACGAGAGGGTTTCTTAAAAAATGTAAAAACAAAAAAATGTCCGGAACACGTCGATTTCGAAGTCCTTTTCCACCTGGTTTGGGACACCTGTGTATATGTTAAGAGCTTCTTAAGGGAAGGAAGAAATACTAACATTATTTCTTATCTGAGTGTAAAAGTACTGGAGGCAAGTCGGTTAAAATTTTAGTGGAACATGGTACCAAAAAATAATTGCCTATATCTTCTCAAAGGGAGGATTTCTTAAGAAGTGTAAAAACAAACAAACAAACAAACAAACAAACAAACGACAACAACAACAACAACAACAAACAAACAAAAAAGTTTGGATACGTCTAGTCGATACCTGTTTTTTTCGCCTGGTCTGGGACTTCTGTATATATGTTGAGAGCTCCTTAAGGGAAGGAAGAAAATATTGACATTATTTCGTATCAGAGAATAAACATATCTGATACATCTTTTCCGGTGCTTCATGTTACAAAAAGATGTAATTTCAGTCTTCCTGTCTGGATTGCTTTCTTCCTCTCGTTGCCAGACTTCCATTGTTATAAACGAGGCGGTTGGTGCAGAACGGAGCTTTCTCAAACAACATCACGAGAGCAAATGCAACATCACCAGGTTTTCGAAGTCCTTTCTAAATTTTGGATGCGGATGATCCACCTTTTCCTAGTGTTTGATTGGAAGACATGCATGCAACTGTGGACCAAAAGAATGTGTTATGTTCTGATCCATGTTTTATCGGTCAGAAAGAATAGGCCCTATGTTCATAGGAACAGGTCCGCGAATCTTCATACCACGAAATCGTTTTTCGGTGGAATTTAAATGTACTGTACCTAGAAAGACATACTGAAAATTCTACGAGCACCGTGGATATTGGACTATTTACTTCGCTGGAAAAGTTGTGCTTAATAGTTTTAGTGCATGAATACTTTTTACTTCGCAACTATGGAATTTAGTCGTCTTTTGAAAGAGAGCGAGTCATAAAAATCCAGTTTCTGTTTTTTTGTTCCTGCCATGCCATTGGAAAACTGGGCGATCGTTTTCATACAAAACAAAGAGTACAGGAAACTCAGTACTCCTCTGACTAGTGAAGAGTTGTTCAGGAACCTCATGTGAAGGAAGCAGGTAGCGCGTGACCCTCAGTGTAGGCAAAATAAACTTTACAATAAATACAGTAAAATCTGTCTAAACCGGAACCTGCACAAGCCGGAAACCTACCTTATCCGAAAAAATTCTCTGATCCGTGAAGTTATGTGGTATTTTACACGGCATAAAACGGAATATGTCCAACGCAGAATCTGAACGGTTTTTATGTCCTGTAGGGGAAAAATCTTATAAAACGAAATTCCTGTAAATTTAATGCCATTGGCAGAGTCGAGAGATATTCTTAGTGTAATGAATGCCTTTGCAATTTCTCTATCCCATGCGATTAGTCTTGGCAACTACACTGTGAAGGAGAGGGGCTTCAGCTGACAGCGTAGAATTTGACCTAGAGATCACTGATCACTCAAGGCGTAGGCCGTAGGGGAATCCCCCCTCCTCTCTGACCGTGGGAAGGTATATCAGCTTGGCTTCTATTCGCACCTCTCCCTGCACCACCCTGAAAATCGTAACCCCTCGGACCGAGACGCATTGTTCAAGGCCATGCGAGGGTATCAGAAAATCATAGTACTCTGGGCTGTGACACATTGTGCGTTGAAAGAGTCAGCAAGCAGTCCGACTGCAAGCATTAGGCAGTGAGGTGGTGTGTGTTTTTGAGTTTTACAACCAGTTTAACCACGTGAAAATCATAAAACTCTAACATAGATGAAAAGGTCAAACTTACAGAAGTTAGAGAAACTCAGAAGCTGTCAATGAAGAATGTTTAATATTCATTTATTGGTGATTTCTTCCATATACGTTTTGTGTAAATCTATTATAATAATCTTAATAAAATCATGTAATTTTTACTTTACTTTAATTACTTCTTTACTTACTTATATTAACTTACTAATTTCAGGACGGGAATATCAATATCACAAGTGTCGTAAAATGGGCAACCCTTTATAAAACGGAAACCTCCCTAGACCGGGATATTGTTTGTCCCGATCGATTCCGGCTTAGATTGATTTTACTGTAGTAATTACGTGATTGTAATAGAAAGCACTTGTGACTCGAAAGATAGTATTTTTTTAGAACCTGTATTAATTGTGATTCATCACCAGCATCGTGTTCATCATCGCCGAATTTTCGGAATTTCCGTTAGGAATTCACCGACGTCTTAGTAATAATCACTGACCTTTGACCCCTTGATGCACCGTCATCAGTTTCCCTTTCCGTACCGCTGAGATCCGTAGACACATTGCGGTTAATGCCTACTATGACGTCGTGGGAATACACAATAATCACAGACACGAGCTTCAATGATAAATATGTACAGGTTTATTCACAATATGTACAGTAATAATTTAAGTTACTCGGCTCTGGTAGATGTTTACTTCCCTGATCGCAGGAGCGATCCTTAAAAATGAAATGACTGACTCGTGGCCCGCGCCACTCCTCAGCGAGTCTCCCGCACACAGCAGACAGCTCCGGCGACCTCGGTCACCCGTGGATATAGTCCACAACGGCGTCCCAACACATGGGTTGCCGCACGAGCCTAGCTCGGATCCGCACCGCCCTGGGCGCAGGTTTTGTGCGTTCGCACGAGGGTTCCCACTCAGCTCAACAAACCCCGCCCCCGTGCTCTGCGTTCGCTCTTATATAGCTTCCACCCACGTGACCTGAAACGTCACTGGGTTTTGCACACGGCCCGCGCTAGTCGCGTTGCCAGGCATTTTTGGACATCCATTTCCATGGATTCCAAGACTTTGTCACGCGGCACGCGGCAAAAATGCGCTGTCCCGCATTTTGGGCATCCCTTTCCCTAGCTCTTAGAATTTCTCAGAATACCTCGTCGTGTCACATCCTGCCTGGCCCCTGGCGTCTAATCCCTTGCCGCAACACCTTTGTGGCGCCCCGGCGGTCGCTAGCTGTAGCCTTACAATACGTTACACTACACTGCCGCATGTGGACGAACGCTCCCGAGCGACACTTAGAACCTTTTAGAGCTGGGGGGGGGGGATAGCGAACATGTATCGCGCACGTCACGATCAATGGACCCTTTTAACAGCGAGTTTCTTCCCCTGCAAGCAGGCAAGCCACCAACCCACCACACGTACCCGTTGAGTTAGCTCAGAGCAAGCATTGCCGTTCACTATGCAGAATCTTTCACCTTTGAGTTCCGTGGGTGGCGGATTTTTGACATTAGATGGATAGCTATGTCGAATTCAGCCGCTGCCTGGAGAAGAATTCTAGTGGCCTGTTGCTCTGATCAGTAGTTTTTCGTGGTTTCTCCGATCAACACGAAGCGAATGCTGGAGAAGTACTCTAATGGCCCGGGCGCGTTCTTTCCTTCCACTTCCTTGTCCTATTCTCTCCTCTTATCAACACTCTTACACATTTGACAGGGTTGTGAACACTGGACAGTTAAGAGGCCGGAATGGCATACCGGAGGTAAAATGTGATGCCAGAAAGCATACCGGTGATAACATTTTGAAGGGGTCTGTCTTTTAGTGAGGCTGGTCACATCTTTAAAAATGCTTGTAACCAATCAATGGTTCACTTGCTCATAATCGTCATTGCTTTCGTCAGCCTTGTCTATTCTCCCCCTCCTAATCTCAGTTTCCTCTACTCTCTCTCTATTCTTCGTCTCCAAGCTCTCCCCTTTATTCTCCCACTCTATCCCTTTCCCTCTATATCTCTCTCGCAAAACCCATGAAGTATTTAATTCGTTATTTAGTTGACGAGCGGGAACATTTCATCGTTTTATATGAAAAGTTGTATCGCAGATCCGTGTATTCAAGTAGTAATTTCTTCTTAATCTCTAGCAGTATTACAATGAGTGTTACATTCCCTGCCAGTGAAATGTAACTTCCCCTAAAGTTTCCCAATTAGGAACAACGTTCACAATGGATCTGTACTTTACCTGTTCAATTGGAATCATTTCGTAACCCTATCGAAAAGTACGAGTATACGAAGTTATGTTAACATGATACTTCCCATGACCAAAAAAGAAAGTTACCGTGACTATACGTATGTGGTTTTGCAAATATTTTCTTAGAATTCGTTTTCGATTTTCGAGCAAAGCATGTATTTATAAGAAAGGGGAAACAGTTTTATGAAGTAAACATTCAAATGTCGTGCGCCAAGTTCACTTCAATGTTCCCTCTTTGTAATTCGTTCTCCACCTTGCGATATGATAGGAAGACAACTTCCCCCCTTGTCGGTGTGATGTTGCCCCGGAGTAGATGTGAAGTTACGCAGAGAAGGGAGTACTGTAAAAAGAATTTATTTTGAGAGTAAGTCGACAAGGCAACCTTTTGAGTTCGAAGGTTCAACACAAAAAGTGGAGATTTCTGCGCAACAGTTCGCGAAATCCGATGACGGAATCGGAACGCATTTTCATTTCAACGAGAAGTTAAGATCTGATTATTAAAATTATATTTACGATACTTTTGTGCGTAAAATGGTCTTAAAAATTTATTTATTTACTTATTTATTTACTTATTTATTATTTATTTATTTATTTATTTATTTATTTATTTATTTATTTATTTATTTATTTATTTATTTATTTATTTATTTATTTATTTATTTATTTATTTATTTATTTATTTATTTATTTCGAGAGCCATTAGATAATAACCTCTCCCTAAATGAATTTATGAAAGCTGCTCATGAGCGTTTTGGCATAGGCGCGAGGATAGGCATTTTGCCTAGCTCTTCGTACCCTCTTATGAAAATTACCGGAACCAAAATATCATGCGTGTGTCGTTAATCGCTGACTGGACGTCCAATTGCCAATCCATACTGTCGGCATTTATGTTATTTCAATGATATTTCATTTCGAACGAAACGTTTTATATTTTTCACGGAATCTTTACGATTCTTCTATAGAACCTCGGGATTCCGCGGAACTTGCGTACGCCCTGAAATCCTCCCTCTTGGCGACGTACACCCCTGAAATCTTGCACCTTCGTTTCGCTGCTATTTCGTTCCACAATAGGCGAAAGACTATACAGACCTTACTCTATGGTTCCACCACAGAGGAAAGACGTACTCTTTCCTCTACAGTTCCACTATGCAGCCTCCTCATCCTTAGCTTTCGTGCCCCCCACCCACGCGCCCGCCCCCTCGACAGCTGCTTTGTGCAGGGGCAGACGCAGTCGCGGCGGAGCGCCTCGCGTATACAAAGGCACGCAACGAGACCGCCCCTCTCTTTCCCCGCAGCAGCAGCGGCGGCGGCGGCGACGAGCGGAACAATGGGCGCGCTATGACGACCCGCCCCGCCCAGACGCGAACCCGGGACCGCAAGCGACGGGACACGTGCAACAACGACGCCCCGCCAGCCGTACAGTGGGCGAGGCGGGCGAAAGAACAAAATAAACATCTTCTCCTATATTATTTCAGTAGTAGAAATGAGTTTTGCGGCACTCACACGCACCCAATCTTTATAAATAGCCTCTAAAGAAAGAATTTCGAGAAGACTTGACGAATTGCACTTTAACTTTAAAAGAATAATGATTTTGTTGAAGAAAAAAGCGCGTCTAAATAATCATGTCAAATGCAACCCGCAATACTTGGACAGCGTTGTTGAAAATTTTGGAGTCAAATATCTCCAAAACGGAGAGTTATAGCCTTAAAACCGGGATGTTTGAAGGTGAAGGCATCATTTGATATGTGATGGGCTTAATATGGAAATGAAAGATAGAAAAAGGGTAGAGTTTAACATGCGAGAGTTCTGGCAAGGGTACGCTAGTTTTTTATATTAAATTAGTAGCCTGATGAGTCCATATTTTTAATTTCCATATAACGGAACTCCATTTAACTTGAGAAATCCGAATGTTTGGGATAATTTCCAATGAACAAAAAAGCGTCTGGAATACAATATCTTAACAATCATTAAACATCATCAATAACATCATTAAAATTCGTTTCCCTTCTGCCAGCCGTGGATTCAGGAACTAAAGGGAAGGCACACGCACGACCTCAAATACATTTTTGCGCGTCACACGGTCTTCACCTATGTGAACATTGCCTTTGGCTTTCGGTTGACGAAACGACGGACCCGTTAGGGCGAAACGTTGCCCAATTGATTGTCGGGACACTGAGCGGGGATGACGCGGGTGCTCCCCATCTCTTGTGCTCGAAGTCACTGGAGAAAACAAATTCTGAAACAATTGCTTATTTTGTAAATACAGGGTTAAAACTCTTATATCCCAATGGCATGGAAGATCAGAAGACTTATACTTCTCACAGACGCAGCGCCTTATATGATATGCGCCAGGAAGCTTTAGAAACCTTTCTATCCTAACCTAAGTCATTTCACATGTCTTCTTCATGGTCTGCACCGTGTCACAGAAGAGGTTAGGAAAATTTTTCCTTCAGTAAATAAACTGATTTCGACAGTCAAAAAGATTTTCTTAAAATTTCCTACAAGAATTATTTTTTTTCGACAGAAGTTGCCAGAAACCCATTTGCCGCCCGAACCTATTGTATCTCGATCGGGAACTTAGTTGAGGGCAGTGGAATATTACAGTAAATGTTTAGAACAAATTGCAGAAGCTGTGAACGAACTCTCTGATGATGATACACAGTCTATACAAGACGCCAAATTTGTGCTCGAGAATAGAGATCTTAAAGGTAATCTTGCATATGTAAGTTCAAACTTTGTATTCCTTGCGGATGTAATTGAAAAACTAGAAACTCGAGATTTGACTTTATGTAATTCCTTGTCAATGTTTATGTCAGCAGTAGATCAGTTAGAAAAAGTTCCAAGTGATCAAGGAAAACGAATAAGCGAAAAAGTTAAAATAAGCGAAATTTTACGTGGAAATAAATGTAAACTCCCAGAAAGGTTTCAGTGTTGCTAATGTTTCTCTTCTAAAATACATGCCAGTCACATCAGTAGATGTTGAGAGATCCTTGTCTGCATTCAAACTGATTTTATCTCCTAAACGTCACAAATTTGAAATTGAGAACCTTAGTTAAAATTACTAGTAATATATTGTAATGCAAACTATAGTAAGAATAAATTATAAAAGAGTTGTAAATATGTAAATCTTGTTTTATATGAAAATGAATGTACTTGTTTAGTGTATTTAAGTTTACAGAATAATATAGAAAAAATATAAACAATTATTCATTTTATTGTGTAACATATGATAGTGCTTTTTTTCTCCTTATTTTTGACATTTTCAGTGCCTTTTTAGGCGCCTAAAAGACGTTTTTTTTGGTGCCTAAACATCCGATGGCTAATGATGACACACTTAGAAGGATTAGATTCCTCCATCTAATATTTACGATTTCTGTGTATATTACAACGTATTTTGCGCAGACTGGCGAGATTTATTTGCATCATCATTGATATTCTGCGTCAAAAAGATGATAGAAACGATATTGGCGAACAATGGACCATTGTGTTCAGTTACGAGATAAGATTGTGCCTTGTTAGATTTGATTTGTGTTTTACCTATGCCAGTATTTTCGTTTTCAGAAGTGATTCGATCAAATTTTCGAGTCAGCGTGCTCAGTTATGATTAGACATCGGATGTTTAAGCACTCAAAAATCGTCTTTTAGGCGCCTAAAAAGGCACTCAAAAACTCAAGAATAAGGAGAAAAAGGGGCACTGTCATAAGTTACATACACAATAAAATGAAAAATTGTAATTTTTATTTATATTATTTTGTAAACTTAAATGCACAAAACCAGTTCATATATTTTAATGTAAAACTAGATTTACATATTTACAACTCTTCTACATTTTATTCTTAATAGTTCCCATTAACCAGTAATATTTACATATTACCAGTAACTTTTTAAGGATCACAATTTCAAATTTGCGACAACTGGAAGACAAAATCAGTTTGAATGAGGAGATGGATATCTGAACGATGTGACTGTCATGTATTTTAGCAGTCCAACACTAGCAACATTGAAACCTTTTGGGAATTTATATTTATTTCCACTTAAAATTTCGGTTCCCTCGGTGTATTGTCAATCGTCCATGTTCTTAGATCATGGCTAGTATTTTTGAAATAGGGAAATGGAGAAAAATCAGTTGGTATACTTTCAGGAATTCTCTCGTAATTTTAAATTTCAAGACGTGAATTGAAGGTTTCGTAATGAATGGTCACGTTGGAACATCGCCGATTTTCCGATATCTTAGCATTGTATATAAATATAATAAATAAAAGGCAAAAAAGTCCTAAAAAAGGTATTTATGCAAAAAATAGGCATTTATGCTAAAACAAGTAAAAATAAGCATTATAAAATTCCGTCATATGTCATTTGTCATGATTCGTGGACATATATTATCAGCCTTTAAATAAGTTCTCTAGAAAAAAAATAGGCATTTCCCTAAACGTCCGATGTCTAGTCATGGTATTGCATTGTAAAAGCTGGGATTACCTTCAAGAACGCCAATAAACGGGTTTCTTTGGGGCTGATTGAGATGCCCCAAACGTGGTTGTGGCGCATTGAGTTTGCTGCAGGCGCAGGTGGCTCCGTGCCTCCCCCTAGACGCCTCCGCGAGTGGCCGGGCGGGAGGCGGGGCTCGTGGGCGGTGGGCGGGCGGGCGGGTGGGCGCGGGGCGGCGCCGGCCGTGGCCGCCCAGGAGGGCCATCACCCGCGGGGCGAAGGGAGGGAAGGGTCGAGAGGGCGGGTGCGCGTGGGTGGGGCGGGGGCGGCAGGGCGGGGGGCGGGCGGCGGAGAGGACGGGCGCCGGGCGGGGCCCCCCGCGAGGGGACCTGTGGGCGGGGGCGACGGCGGGAGCGGCCCGCGGGGGCCCCCCGGTCGAGGGGCGCGCCGGCCGCCGGGCATCCCCCCCGACTCCCGCTAGCCGAGGGAGGGCAGGTCGAGGACGCGGCGTCGCGCCTTCGCCAGCGACGCCGTCAGGCCGACGAGGGCGAAGATCACCAAGGCGGAGCGGGCGGAGAGGGGCGGGGGCGGCCGGGCGAGCGCCCCACGAGCGAGGGCGCCGCCGGGAGCGCGGAGGGCGAGGGCGGTGGAGATGCCGCCGGGGCCAACATATAGAGCCACTCATCAACCTCGCGCAGCCTTCATAACGGATTAGTCTCTCTCGCAATCATAGAGAAGCCGGTACGATGTTCAATATTGAGACGTTGCGGATACGAAGGACGAACTCAACAAATCAGGGTTTTCGGAAAAACGCGTTTGAAAATTTTTCCATAATGGCGAACTCAACAAAACGGATTCGTGGTATTTTCGTTGTGGGATGCCTCATTTTTTGTTTATTAATTAATTGCTGAAGTGTTCGACGTTGTATCGAATTTAATGATATCGACATTTTGTATATTTTTTCTCAGTTCTTTGTCAATTTAAAAGAAAAGAAAAATGAACAGAGGAATATGTTTGAATTTCAGTTCAAAAATGAACATTTGACTTGTAATGTTCAATTCAAATAATTAATGTTCCATACAAACTAAACAAAGGATTGCATCATCCAGCGGAGCAATCAGGGGGAGTAGTGGCCTGCGGAGGAAATGGGATGTTGAGTCTGCCTTACGTATGGCAGTTTACAGCCAACTTGGTAACATTTTCTGTGTATTTTGAGAGACCAAGAAGGGCGACATGAACATTTAGACGCTCTGAAAGATGTAGATTCAGATGGCGGAAGGGATCAATAATAATAATAATAATAACAACAATAACAATAACAACAACAATGAAAAAAGAAGAAGAAGAATTGAGTTTGCTCTTCGTATCTTCAACGCCTTAATTGACTTTTGCCCTTTATATGTTGTTAGAGAGTGCCATATCTGAGAGTAGATGATAAATGCGATTACATACAGTTTATATCGAAACGCATTAAAAAAACTTTAATCAAAATGCTGCCAAAAGTTCCCGAGATGATTGGGAGGTTGATGATATAAATCCTTTAGTGATGTGGAAAAGCACTTAAATAGAAACAAAAATTTAATTTAAAAGTAAATGTGTTAGGTATGTATTGATAATTTGATAAAAAACGCGATACCTCGAATTCTTTGAAATCAGGAATGTTTTCATTTCAAACACTGTCGTTTTGGCCTTTTCATTTTTTCTTGAACGTAAGCGAAAGGCTTAGATTATAGATGGCTAAGATGCCACCTGCATTAAGTTGTTCTACTATATTTATTCCAAAACTGCTTGCAACGATAATGAGTCATATATAGTATAAATGTCTCATAAATGTTTTCATATCACTGACGAAGTTGGGTACATTATCACACATAATGAAAAGTAAAAAAATGTTTACGAGTGTGAAAAGTATTACTTAACACCAAAAGTTATAATAATGTTAACCTTTCTAATTATTTCAGTTGAGATGAGTCAAATAAAACTTCCAATGGTTCAGGGCACATTGCAATGGGCACGTTGTCGTTAAATAATTTATTTTTACAAGTAAGCAAAATACAATACTTTTTTAGAAAAATTGCCACAACGTTACCGGGTATAATTGTAAAATAGTCAAGTCTTCCGTTTCCATCCTCATGAAAATATTTTTATAGTACTTGGTGCACGGATAATTTTTCGTGATTGACAGTTTCTCTAAACTAGTGTAATCTATAATCTTAACAAAAATATGAGCTATAATTTAAACTTGAGTCCTGATCTTTATGACCGGCTGACGTGTCTCAGCGTATCAATTGATGTCACTGCATTGCCTCTGGCCGAGAGGTCTTAGGATTCGAGGCTCGACAGTGTCAGAATTTTCGCCACTTGCTAGCTAGTTAGGTCGAATTCAGCCGCTGTTTGAAGGAGAATTCTTGGGTCAGACTGCTCTGACGGCCAGTTTTCCGTGATTTTTCCGACCAACACCGGGCAAATGCCGGAGCAGTACACTAACAAACGGGCCACGGACCGCACGCAATTTTTCTTCCTCTTCCTTGTCCTAACCTCCCTACTTACTTACACGTACACTTACACACGCTTTACTACCTCACATGTCGGAGCTTGTCCCGACTGGTGCGGTGTCCCACTGGTGTTTTCGAGAACCCAACAAACTGACGTGTAGGTCGGCGCCGTATCTCCCCCAACCAGCTGGGAAGATCTCCGCCACCTCACGGGATAAAAAGTGCTTACGGAAATAATGTCCGTAGCAGTTGACTCGCCGGGAAACATCAATCAGTCAATCAATCTCAATTTTATTGCTCTAATTTGCTCCTAGTCGAAAATTGTTCCATGTTGTTTTATGGCAGGCAAGATAAAAATATCTGCTTCCTAGTTTGTGTGACTTATTTTCTTGTCGTAGTGCAGTCTGCACACATGTTCTCAGTTTTTAAACTGTAATTATATTTGTAAAATATTATTACTATTATTATTATTATTATTATTATTATTATCACATCATCATCATCATCATTAATTATTATGTATTATGAACTTTTAAAAATTGTAGCGTTAAACAGAATAGCACCGTTCAACTTGTCTATTTGGAAATTCGTATTTATCTACTATTTTTCCGATCTCGTAAATCGATTTATTCAAGAACAGTATTTTCCCCTTTTGAAGTTATATTCGACATATCGTGTCTATTTTTAAATTAAATTATTTTTACATATAGGGAAGAGAATGAAAAGTATATACGAAAATAGCTGCTTGAATAAAAAAACGTAACCACTTCTAGTTCGGGAGTATAAGTTTGCCACATGGGACTAGCTGAACTTGAAGATTGATATATTGTTAAGATATCATGGCGATGCGAATAGTGAGATGTTTAGAAGCTGGATCGTCATAATGGAGAAATGCGGAACTTGTACAGATGGCAGGTACGCCAGTAGTGAACCGATTTTGGCGCCGTTGCTCAAAACAACGGTCCATTCCCGTCAACCTTTTCCTAAAATTCAACTTCTTGGACGTCAGGACGTCAAAGTGTGTAAAAGTGTTTGTACGTGATTTTGTATAAGGAAGAAATGTTATATTTAGTCAGTAATAACTGTAAGTGAAACGTATACCGTATTTGATGTATCTCTCGAAAGGAGAAGCGGAATATAGACTCACCAGTATCAGTGCTGAGAATCTGATAAATGGCGAGCAGCTGACGATGCCTAGTATCGAAAGCCGAATATTACTGTACAAATCAATTATACAACCCACTCTAACCTATGCATGTCCAGTATGGGGTGGCCAGTAACCTCCAAAAGGTAGTTACATTCCAAAATAAATTCCTAAGAAAGACTCTCAAGGCACCATGGTTTATTCCAAATTCCCAAATGCATCGCGAGTTAAATATATTGCCACCAGATGAACACATAAATTAAAGAGCCGACCATTTCTATCAAAATCTTTATTCTTCACCCTGTTCCACAATATTTAATCTGGGCCGTCGTGCTTTATGGCCCCGTATTAAATCAAGGTTCCCTAAGGATAGACTGAGACTACCGTAACTTTTTTTTACACCCTTCCTAGCGCTCCTTAACTTTCAGCGTTACACCACAGACCAAACCTTGAAGCCTGAACAAACTTTCGAAACTTAGACCATGTTCACGAGTATGAATGAATACATGCTTGGAATGGAAGGCCACATCCAAAATGGTATAATATAAAATGTACTATTTTCAATCTCCTCGAGAGACAGAAATGTCGGACGAGAAGAAATAAATTAAAAAAAGGATGCCTAGAAACAAAATGGCATCAGACGGTTGGCGGAAGAAAATCACTGGTATAAGCACCGAAAACACCAATGCAGCGAAAGACACATCTGCAGGAAAGGATGAAATGGAGTATCAATCTACTGATCCATGACTTCAAAAAATGAGCAAGAAGAACAAGAAATATGCAAACGCCTTTTCAACACAATGACAAAAAAATGTTTTACCATAATATTTTTGGAAACCAGTAACCACATTGTCAAGACATCTGTTGTTGCAGCTTAATTTAAAAGTATTTTAATTTGATAATAATAGCTGAAGAACAATCAGAAAAATCGCGAAACGAAACGAATTCCAAGAACAGGATATGTTTTTAGACAGAAATGCATTATAAGGTAATATTTGACAAAATATGTAAAAAGAGCGAACTTAAAATGAGAAAATTATACTAATGTCATTTTATAACAAAGAAAAAAATTGGAATAATTGTAGTATTTTTCAATAAAATAAGTGACTTGTCTCTTGGATGCTACTTACTTTTTAATATATAATAACATTAATAAGTATATTTGAGAAGCTTCAAGAGGCAGGAACACTGGTCAACTCATGAATGACCGAGGCAAAACAATGTTGACCTGTAATGAGACATCTAAAACGATGAGTATGAATTTGGAAAATTCCCATGATTAATAATCAGTGTTGTTTTTTAATCCAGACGTCACCAATATACAGATAATTCTAAAAGGAAGAAATCCTCGAGAAGAGAGGCTTGGCTATGTGCTCCAATAATGTTTCAAGGCTTTTGAGGGCTGGGACAGTATTAAATGCTTAAGGTTTAAGGCAGCCAGCATCCCTTGTGGTGAACCAAATATTAATCTCCGGATGCACAATAGTTTTCGGCCGGCGCGTAATAATATGAAGCCACCGTTGTTTAAATGATAAGCAAGGCCTTAAGTATGGTCGTGGTCAGGTCTGGTAAATTGCAACCGGTCTAAACAAAATTTCATGCTCAAATATTCATCTACAATATTTTTGAACTGAGGGATGAAGTGTTCTTTGGTGAGATAACAATAAGAAGCATTCAAGAGATGAGTTGCTGGACTGGTATTGCCTAACCCTAACTTTTAATAGTGTTGGCAGTCCATTGGATTTTTAAAGAGAGGTCTTTCGGAACGTAACCTATAATTCACTTTACGACATCCTGTTAAAGCGTCTGCTAAAAGAAATCGTGTTGTTCTCTATGTAAATCCACAACTCGGTCTAAAAAGTGTATTAAAAGTGGATCGCCTGCGAAAATCAGTGAAATGAACTATGTCTTATCCCAGTCATTCGAATGGAAATTGGTTGATGAATGTGGATAATACGTGAGTGACCCAGTACAAGCGTGCAATCACAAAGCGTATTGCTTAATAGGTCAAAATAAAGAAAACCGAGACATTATATTTGAGAAGCAGAATTCGAGAATCAAGATTACCTGATAGAAGTCGGCGAACAAGTTGATGTACCTCGTCGGGAAAGTTACAATATGCCGCGCGTTCCCACTAGTTTTTCTGAAAAAGGTAGTATAGTTGTTACAGTTTCTGAAAAAGGTTGGATAGTAAGTTGGTGTCATCCAAGGGTGCCCGCCTCCTGCGCCCCCCCCCCTACACTGTATCTTGGAATCTGTACATATATATATATATATATATATATATATATATATATATATATATATATACACACACACACATCTTGTATCTTGGAATTTGTACATATTTGTGTGGAGATGAAAGATGCAACTAATGTGTTGACATCCGAATTGTACTTCTATCACATAAATACCATCTAAACAATATTATAATAATGGGTCGAATCAAAATCTCAAAAAAAATGAAGAAATGTCGAGTTTTTGTGATGTGAGCATGCAGAGCTTGAAATTTAAAATGAAAATATTGAGATCATGAGATAAGTTTTTCGCATTATCTGCCGAATCATTTATTTTGTGACCAGGGGAGTTTAACTAAGAAATAGAGGGACAGAGAGAGATAGAAAGGGAGTGAAGGGAGAGAGCGAGGGAGGGAGGAACGGAAGGAACGGGAGGAACGGGAGGAAGGAGGGAAAGTAAATTGATCCAGATTACTAGAGCTGGCGAACTCCCAGACATGCGGATTACTACTTTAAGGGGAGACAAACCCAGTCCTTTAAATATTTGTTTACGAAGCTGTTATTTAAATTTTCTATATATCTATCTATCTCTCTCTCTCTCTCTCTCTCTATATATATATATATATATATATATATATATATACATATATTAATAAGTAATCGTTATAAAGCAGAATCTTAACATTACAGATCACTTGTCAGGAAATCGTCTTCACTCGGAACTCGTATAAAAATGACAAATGAGAAATTAAATATCATATATTTTAATATTAATTTTCGTGTTAACGACATTAACCATACTGTCAGGAAAAACCACTGAATAGCTAATGAATATTAAATACATATCACACGTGATATTTTGTATTTCTAACCTTTTTGGACGAAAATTAATAACCAATCGGTAAAAACCCCTAATGTTTTTGCAATATTATGTAATAAATCACGATCATCATGAAAACAGACTTCACAAATCGAATAATTGGGATGATGAATAATTGGGTAATATGTTACAGACGTTTCGACCTAGATTATGTTATGGTCATCAGGGTTAGTGAAAGACCTACATTTGAAGAGATTACTGTAAACCACTTGTCATGTATGAAAAACAAGATCTAACTAGAGGTGCTACAGAATGGCACAGACTTTGTCGTAACAAATTTTTCTAATTTCCTTGGTGTGGTCTGGCTTTATGGTTGTGCTCCATTCTCTGGCCAGATGCCATCTATCGTCGCCCAAAGTACATCTTTTGACAATTTCTCAACTTTTTACTTTCCTTAAAAATACAACTGAATCATTACTTCAAGAATATTAAAGAAGAGTTTTTACTCGTCCTAAATAGAAGTTTTCATTGAAAAACTCGTAGTCGTTTTTAAGAAAATGGCGATTAAGCATTACTGTAAATGAAAAATTTAAACTCTTTTTCACAGGAATCTATTAAGTTTTCGAAAAGCTTCATTTGAATTCATTTAAAGCGCTTCCACTCACAAATGTAATAATGGATACAAATCGATGGAAATGTCCATATTAACGGCGTGAAAGGTATTACAAGAAAATTACGTTTGTGTAATTTATGAAAAAACATATGACTATGCCAAAACGAATATTTCGTCATAACAAACAGTTCAATTAGCACTATCGGAAAAATTTGAAGAAAAAATTTGTAGCCATTTTTGAGAAAATGGCGTTTGAGCGTTTCTGAAAATGCGGAATTTTGTGCTTATTTTTTTACAGAAAACTGTTGAGCTTTTGAGAAACTTGATTTGACATTGTTTAAAGTACATGTACTCATAAATATAATAACGTAAAGAAATCGCATATAATGTAAGTTTCACAGATGTGAAAGACGAGTAAAAAAATCATTTTTGAAATTATTGAAAAAACAAAAGAATACAGCGATATGGAGTTTATGTCACGGTGTAGGGTTTGTTTGGCACTTGCCTTACAAAAACTTTAAAGAAAAAATTTGGAGCCGTTTTTGAGAAAATCTTGTTTTTTTTTTATTTTTTTTAAATTGCAAATATTGCACGCACTATTGCACGACAACCACTAAAAGTTCCAAAACATCTACATGACCAAATTGAAAGAACTATTCATGCACAATAAATTTCATTTGAAGGAAAAATCCATGTATTCAATTTTGTCGTAGGAAGACGCCGCGCCGGAAAAATTCAAACATTTGCAATTTTCAAAAATTCAGTGTTAACCGTGATATTCTGATCTATGCCATCTTTATAAGTGTACTTTGCTCTTATCTTACAAGAAATTTAAAGAAAAAATATGGAGCCGCTTTTGAGAAAATTTTGATGCTTCATGTAAAATACCCCTAAATTTTAAAGAATGTTTTTTAAAATTTCAAAGCTTCAACTAGAGCCAGATTGATAAGGGAACTCTTCAATTTGGAGAAGATCGTACGAATGGTTTAAGCGCTAAGTATGTTCACAGACGGGCGGACGGGCCTTTTGCTTCTGGCTACACCACGTGTTTGGGGATTGTTTTCACTTATGCAGTTTTATGCACTTTTTCGCCACCAGAGCCCTGCAATGAATTTTGTCCCGCCGAAAATCCGCCGTTTTTTTCGCGCAGCATTACATAACTTTCTCTGTAGTAAGTATATTACTCCGTATATACGTACGTATACGAGAAAGTAAAAATATTTACATTAATGACATATCTAATGATTCTTATAATCCAAAGCATAGTAATAATGAGAAAATGTGTTGAATTCGCTGAATATACACAATGTTGTCTGAAGGAACGTTACAGTTATCAGCGATGGCGATATCTTCAATTATAAGTTCTTTCACTGATGGCCACAACATAACCTAGGCCGAAATGTCGTAACATTATTACCCAATAATTCATTCAATTTGTGAAGTGTGTTTTGATGATGATCCTGATTTATTACTCAATGTATGAGTCAACAGATGTTAACATTAAATTGATTTTTGCAATACTGTACACATCCCCGGTCCAGTTTCAAATGCAGGGTTGACCGGGCCATTATCGGAAATGTGGAAAGCCCACCTTGCACCGATTCCCGTGAGAGTCGCCAGGTGTGCCAAGCGGAGGGCAGATGTGATATTGTGAAAGGCAACGAAATCGTAGCGGCCGAAGAGAAGGGAATTCTGTATCGAAACATTAACCGCCAGCATCTTCCCCCTACTTCTATAGAATCCGAGGAAAGCTGGATTGAAACGGTCTTCCAACGGCCGGGCGGCGATTAACAATACAAAACGAATAGTTTCCAATTGATTCGACCGCCGGCGGCGAACGCTGTTCGATCTCGTGTGTAAACTAACTGGTGCATCGAATCTGAGAATATAAATCTTCCCATTGGACGAGGAAACGTCTTTCCTCCGAGCCTTTCATTGAAACTTTCATTGTTATCTGATTCAGGAAATTGTGTTCAAAACTGGTTGGAGGTGTCACGAATTACCAAGTTTTCTGCAGTGAAAGAGTTTCTGTTCATTTTTACTACCTTTATCGAGAAATAATATATGATTTTCAATTGGAAGAACGTCAAAATATCTTAATATTATATGATGAGTTCGTGTTCTTTGTCAGTGAGTGGTGGTCTTACTTTAAAATGTCTTAAAATGTGCATTTTTAATAAATTCATAAATAGTATTGTCATGATATCATCTATTTTAATTTTAATTTCGTTAGAGCGGCTCTTCTGATGCTCTTTGTAGCGAAGTCACTGCTCTGCATACACATTTTTTATTAGTCTAAAGCTTTTAGACGAACGGGAATCTGCATAACAGATTTAATTCAATCTGAGTTTGGTATTTTTATTAAATTTTGATAGCGATCAACAATATTAATGTATTTTTTTCACTCTGAAATAATGTGCATTTTGGATTTTTTAAATCCATTTGCTTGGTAATAACTGCCATGATCAGTACTGTTGTATCAACCCGTGAATCATTGGATGATTAGAAATGCCGAACTGAATTCTTGCACTTCTTAATCTCTTAGAGTGGGCGCGTTTAGTTTAACTGAGTCCATAAACACGGCACACGCAATATTTACTTATTCTGAAACTAAAATGTGAGGGTCGAACTCTCTGGTAGATGTTACACCATCAGCTGGGCCACGACAACGATCGCTCTTTCGTCCAAGAAACCATCTCTCACAATTGTACGTTGATGCTCCAACTCATGTGTCTTCTTATCTGGAGTCTTTTAATTTATTTGTGTGATTGAGATTTCCTTTCTCCTTCCTAAGCAGACCTTTTATTTTCAAACTACTACTACGAACTTAAGAATGTAGAATAAGTTTTAGAGTTCTGTGGCATATCTTAATTATGTAAAAACTATTGACGCATTGTGTGTAAAAGATCGACAATCCCTCGATAAAGGAAACTAGTTCCTCCATATGAAGTATTTGATGAAAGTATACTAACAAAGAAGTGTGTCATGGACAGATGTATGACATAAACGTTACTTTCGGAAGTCGGGATGTAAAAGAGCCAATTGAACATGAATTATGTTCGACATTTTCACTGTCCTCTTTATTTCGATCTCATGAATTTGATGAGAAATTCATGAGCTGTCGCCAACATTTATCGCTTCCCTTTTGTGAAGAGGGAAGTGACTCGGGTGTCCAAAAGGGTCACCAAATCATTTGTCGCACCCGCAAAGGCGACCGTTACATGGGCGTGTCGCTTACGTTTAGTTCTCGTCAAGTGAGTCATGTCTGCTTTTATTAACGACTACACGCGATGGAGTCGGATAATGACCCACGTTGGCGCCTCCTTTTGTTTTGATTTATCGCCTTCAATGTGATGACAGGAAAAGCCTTCCAGCTCTCACATGCAGTTTCGCAGGTGTTTCTAGGAATCGATACGGGTGGTTCTGGCTCTGTCCCAAGATGAACTTAAAGATGTGAGAAGTCCTACCATGATTAGAAAAGTCACAAGCGTCTGAAATAACGTCTGAGACATTGTAATCTATGTAATTGATTTTTTTCTGTAATTTTAAAAGTTGTATATGTGTGTGTTATAGAAACCCATTTAATTTACTTTCGACACAAGAAAGAAATTACTGTCTACAAAAGATTTCGTAAAAATTACCCAGATCGTCATTTCCTACTCCCTTAAGGCACAATTTAAGCCCGCACTCTCTCAGGCTTTTCGATAACACCTTGCCAAAGGTGAGGAAATCCACCTAAGTGGGGCTTTATTTCTGAAATCCCATACAATTTCCTATTAGATGCCTTTTAATTCATTCTAGTAATTATTCCAGTAAGATTCAACCTGCACTCTGCAACCTAATGTTTTGAAATCGTGTAAATAACCAGAGCTTGTAACAAAAGTTGTTTTGAAATGGAGCCACTCCAAGTTTATTAATATAGATAATTCACGAGTAGATTTGTTGTGTTGTTTTTTTTTTTTTTTTCAAGACGACCGAATCGAAGAGCGCCCGGGAGGCCCAAGAAGGACGCTCGCCTGTGGTTCCTGGAGCGCGGGCCAGGGGCGCTGGCGGCGCGCCAGTGGATTCGTGGGTGTATGCTGCGATGCGCATCAACGGCTGCTTGAGACCGACGCCCCGTGTTTGTAAACACACGAGGAAGAAGAGAGGGTCTGGAGAGATCTCCAAGAGTGCTTATCTCCCATCTTGCCTAAGCAGAATAGTTTGGATGTAGATCCCTACATGGGAAGATAAGTGTGAGAATTGAAACACTAATAATACAGAGCGTGAGGCAAAGAGAGAGAGGCAGAGAGAGAGAGGCAAAGAAAGAGAGGCAGAGAGAGAGAGGCGCAGAGAGAGAGAGAGAGAGGGAGAGAGAGGGAGAGAGAGGGAGAGAGAGAGGGAGAGAGAGGGAGAGAGAGAGGGAGAGAGAGAGAGAGAGAGAGAGAGAGAGAGTGTGTTTGGAGTAGTCTCAATTTCCCCGCAATAGGTGCTGAAAAAAAAAATCATGCAAAACACGTTTCTCGTATCTCTGCAACAGTTTGAGGGCACTTTTCACCCGCCTTATTCGGCTATACTCTTTATAGTTGGTCTGGGTAGGAATTGAAGATTTTGTCACTAGAAGCAAAGTGGTACGGGAATGAAATCCAACATCGATTAAAAGCCCTTCTTCAGTCTAGGTCTAGGGGGGCAGACTTTAATGAAATGTTATTTTTTTCTTTTCACTTTAGAACAATGCCGTTTAGTATTGAAATTAATTTTATGTAATGACAAAAGGAATCGACACATTTTTATAAGTCATTTTTTGCATTTTTCGTCGAATTCGACTCTTCTTTTACCTTTCCCCCGTCATTTTTAATACATATTTTGCTGATTTCATCGATTTTTCTATCATTTTAATGGTATTCGTATCAAATAATATTTACATTCAATCATTTTTCTCCACCGAATTCCTGAGTAGCCTATTCGAATTTCTTTGTTCAGAAATTATGATGTGAACCGTTGTGAGTACGGTTCCTAGGGCTTAAGGTTTCTCCCACGCCTATCAGCGCCATTGTCGGTTCGGCCGATTTCGGGATAACCAAAGACAGATTTCGTCGTAAAGAACAATCCAAATCAAAAGTTTCAAGCTGCCTTCACTTGAACGAAAGGAAGAAGCCTCGCTTCCTCCAGCAGTTTGAGTTGTTCATCCGAACTGGCTTTGATCACATTTTTTTACGCCATTTCTTTGATTTTAGATCATTTTTAAAATATTTTAAGAGCGTTTTATTGATGAATTTTGGTAATGCTTTAGGAAATCAAAACCGCCCCCTATGCAAATAATGTCCTTAAGTTTTATTATGTGCTTTAAAGTGTAAAGAATACGTTTTCGTGCCATTTGTGGTCAAGCCTAGCCAACCTCTGTTCGCTGTAAGTTAACACCAAATGTTGTTGTTATTATTATATTATTATTATATTATTAATATTATTAATATTATTCCTCTCTTTCCCGACTAAAGATGTTATGATACGGTTGAACATAAAATCTACTCCAGGTTGCAACCAGCTTCCTAAGGAGCAGATGTAGGGATTGTCAGTGCCTCTACAAAACTTTGCGCAAAATGTGAGGTGTACCGAATAAAGCAATATCTTGCACTTTTTAGTCGTTTGTATAACTCGGAAGTTTAGCGAAGTTCTTACACAAATTTTGAGGAACAAATCCCAGATATCCCGATAACTATAGAAACGATCTGTGCTTTTATGCCCCACATTCGGCTGATCTAGATTTCCAACCTCTTGTATTTAAGTCGTTTCCCTGCTTCCTTGGTTTTGATCACACGGCATAACAAAATCTACTAGTAAACACTTTTTTTTTCTCCAAATCAAGAATAATAATATTCAGTTTTTTTTACTGCTATCGGGCGGTCAGTTTGAATTTATTGGTCGTACAGTATCGTACACAGTCCAACGAATGTCACCGGTTTTGATGAGTGTTCGTACCACTTGAAGCATGTTCAGAACTTCCGAGGGCGGTACACATCGAGAGGAGGTAACTACATACCCAGACGTCGTGTCAAGTATTTGGTCTTTGCTAGAATTGGAGAAACTAAGACGATATGTTCGATAGTTTCTACTTGTTTCCTGAAAATGCTGCATTTATCATCTTGAGAAATTTTGAGAACCGATTTAACATAAAGTTGTGTTCTTAGCACCAAATCTTGAGCAACTATTACAACTGCTTCCGATTCTGGCTTCATTCCTCTTCCCCTTTTAAGCTATACAAATTATTGATTTTTATTTGATATACTCCGAGTCCATTCTTTTGAGATATTGCCCATGGAGTGCTTTGTCTTCATGATTTCTTTAACATTTCTTATGTCTCACGTTTCATGTTTAG